>JAGGAT010000104.1:0-76224 GCA_017657195.1 Termitomyces sp. T70a | reverse complement strand
AATCCGAATGGGCCCCCCATCAGTGATGCCAAGAAAACCGAATAGGCCCCCCCATTCCATCCACTCAAATAGATAGGGCCATTTTTCGTCACTTTTGAATCTGCCGCCGGAGAAGAGTAAGGGCGTGTGGACAGAGATTGATGGTGATCGAAAGAAAGGTTGGTAAGCAGATCGTCTGTAGTGGCAAAAGGGAAGTAAACTTAATTTGAACAGTCCCTAATGGCGAAAACTATTGACTCCTCCTTGTCGGTTTAGGACCGAGACCGCGCAAGGAAACCGCGTTTCATGGCTGGATGACATAATACAATTCCTCCTTGAGCCCGTGCTGCCAGCAGCGCGATGGACGAGACTCCGGTTTCTCTGTTTGACACGTACGAGCTCGACTTTCGACACATCCTCGACAGGATCAAGGACAAACTCGAAGCCAGCGGTAACGGAGGTACGTAGCATAGTCTATGGTGCCCTGTAAATCCCAACCGTTTCGCACACAGAGCAAAGACGTGCGGCGCTGCGTAAAGTCGAAATCGAACTCGACGAGGCAGATGACATCGTAAGCCCCTAATCTTGAAAAGGGAATAGTTTGGGCCCGATGACTGCATAGGTGTCTGCGCTGGAGGACGAGATGCAAGGCATACCGCAGTCGATCAAGGGGCAGTATTCGACGCGGATGAAACAGGTCAAGGGTGAACTTGCGCGGTATAGGAAACTTGCAAAGGATGTGCATGCGCAACAAGCGCGGTCGGAGCTGCTTGTGCGGAGCGGGGGCGTGGGTGTGCAGAGTTCGGACGACCTGTACGACGAACAGGGCGATCGCGCACGGTTGCTTGTTGGGACGCAGACATTGGAAGGGAGCAGTAGACGGCTGAGAGATACGCACAGAATTGCGTTGGAAGCGGAGGATCAGGGCGCGGATATTTTGAGGACGCTGAGAGGCCAGAGAGAGACGATGGAGACTGCGAGAGATACCGTGAGTTTTTGGTAAACGCGTGGTTCCGTGGCTTGAAGCTGATTCTCGTTTGTGCAGCTACGAGGTGCGGATTCGAATATCGAGCGTGCATCTGGAACGATTAAGAAGATGATCAGACAGTGAGTCCGCTTTTGTCTCTCTATGCACGGCTCATCGACATTTTTTCAGAATGTACAAGCAGCGCTTCATACTCGGCGCCATGACAGTGCTCATCGTCTGCATCGTCCTCGTCATTCTGTACTACAAAATCGTGCGATAGTTGGACTTTGAATCTTGGACTTGTAACGCTCGACCAGCGATTAATATTTATATAGCTATCTATTTCACCTGCTAAGCATACACTTGTAACTTGATATCAATATACTACGTAGGGTATATATGACGTTTACATTAGATGTCTTGGGGGGACCCTCGACCTCTTCCCATCCAGTCAGGGATTCCGAGAGAATGACGCTGTCTCGTTTGCGCGCCACGAGACTCGTTCTCAAGACACCCAAGCAACGCACGACAAGAAAGACAATACAATAGCACGCGAGGATGCCGACGATGTATGCCCTAAGGAGGCCCTTTTGTTTCTCGGGGTTGAGGAAATTGTAGGCTATAGATATCAGGGACGATCAGCGTGGCGAGCGACACGAGAAAACGAGACTTACGATACAAGCCTTGGTCTGCGTGCGTGATATACGCGACGGCAAGATAACATGCGAGAAGGATGATGGATACGAGAAGTGAGAGCCATGGTGCTGGAGGGATATTCGTAAGTAAAACTTCTGCCATGGCAAACACCAAATTAAGCATATGTATGGAAACGTTACTCCAAGCTGCGAAAGAAGAAGAAAGAAGCGAGTCAGGGATACATCCGGATACGACAAACGCAAAGGGTGACTGTTACATGTTTCGACGTCTTTGAATGTCGCTGGAGACGCGAGAAGGGCCCAAAACACGATCGTCACTACAGCGGCTGAAACGGGTCTTAGAAGCGCAATGCGCGGTGTTCAACGCGCTTACGGTATGTCGTGATCGTCACTTGCAGCAGGACGTGCATCGTTTGAAGTGCGCGCGGCCATTTCTGGAGCGGGTACGATGCCGTATCGGATGATCGAAAAGAGCGCGAGAATGCCAGTGTCTGGATACCCGCAGCGAACAAATACGCACAGAGCCCGATATACGATAAATGCGAAATGCGTAAAGTACGAGAAAAAGCTGATCCACAATGTCAAGAACACCGCAAAGAATTAAAACGAAGAGGGACTCTTACTCGTTTGCGTAGTGATCTCGCACAGCAGACCATATGAGCGTGAAGAGAAGGGGGAAGAGCGTGTGTACAATGCGAGCACCAGGCGGGCTTGGGCCAGCACAACCGGCGATACGCAAGGCGACGTGACGTGCGCGCAGGTAGAGTCGAACGGGCTGCTAGCGCCGAGGTAGGCATATAGGTTCATCGTACTACAACCGATCACCAGGACGTAGATTGATATCGTGTGGCGAATGCTACATCCAAAAAAAAACCCCTGAGAATGGATGCCCTATTTCGTTCACATTATACTTACAGAAACGCAGATAATGACGAGGAAGGGGGAGGAAAGGGAAACCCGACAACTATTGTCGGCTAAAGGCCCCTTGAAAGTAACCGGAGCCCTGATTTCCTTCGCGGCTTTGAATGTGTTGATTATGATTCCTTTTCTTTTGTGCTTCAGAAACTCGGATCAATGCATGACGGTCGTCAATGCATAGTTTCTCGTTTCGCACTATAGATCGTCCATTTGGAAGAAGATATATCGTCTCGAGGTCCGAATAGTATAACCGTCCTTGTACATTCCAGACGTAAAATACGACGCCTTCTTGACATCAGACCGACTTTCTATCTCTGCGAAGTCTGCCGTTGATAGGAGCCGTGGTGACAGATCCTTGGAGACCAACACAAAGCGAGTAAATTCCTAACCCTTTTATTCACGTGAAGGCCTTAGTTCCAGAGTATATGGTAAGTCGCTTTCGACAAGGCTGGTAAGTATGTGTTCTTCGGTAAAATCGGTAATGGCGGAGTTAATAAACAGGATTTACCTCTGTTCATCTACAAGTCCGACGAAGTACTCAGATTGGCCTACAGTGGCAAACACGTTGCTGTTTTCCTGGACACGGGGCAAATAATGGTGTAGAAGAGATATGGTAGGCACTTTTCGACGTCACGAATGACACCTTCTCTCGCAATGTCGATCGTATACATGGACCGCAAAACATATGATGATATGTATAAGGGATATATTTTGTCGAATATCTACCGAATTCGGCGTCTATAATAGAAATTTTGCTAAAGATGAACCCTCGAGAAGTGTTAATCATTTGACCAAACCGAAGAGAAATGCAGGTCTCACGGATTTTGGTGAGAATATCATTCAGGACGTATTCTTGGCAGCCATCGTAGTCTTGTCACAGCAACTACTACTACAAAGTATTTTTTGTTGCGTGCCTATCATACAGTTTTATTTCCTGCTTTTACATTATGAGATCAGACTAGATATACAAAGCGGGACGACTGTCTCGTGAGGACAATGTCTACATGTGCGAATATGGAGTGAATAGATTAAGAGTAATATGCATAGTTACAGAAAAAAGATGCTCGAGATATCCGTTTAATCAACTGAGCCGCTCTGCGGAGAAAGGACCTCAGAAAGATATCATCTTCCGCTTCCGAAGAAAAAAGAAAGCAGCCCATTCGGATGCTCGTTCCTACCCTGCACATCCTCAACAGACATGTCCGCCCGTAACTTCAAAAGCTCGTCCCAAAGGTGATGCTGTTGACCATTCCGGCTTTTTAAAGAGGCCTGAATATGGTCCAGCCACTTCTTCACATGCCTGAATCTCTCCTCCGCTTTTTCATCGGACGATTGGCCTCCAAGAGGAATCACGCCGTCTTGGACCATGAGTAAGGATATCTGAGCGAGCCAGTAGAAGGGCAGCGCGTTTCGAATGAAGGGAGGTTCCTCAGAGTTTTCGACAGAGATTGACTCGGGGCTGCCTAACCACGTTTGGAGCCAGTTGTGCAACGCGATTTCGACGGCGAAGGAGTTGATCTGAATGTCGCAGACTGCTATTCCTGAGGAATCAGTCACGGGTGTTGGAACGAGGGATGGGACGGAGTAATCGTTAGAGGAGGCCCCATTGTTCGAGGCGTAGATGTTCCGTAGAATTGTGTGTATTAGAATAAAGTGCGCGAATGGATTGAACGCCACTGTGACGTTGGAACGATGATTATCGCTTAGGATGGCTAGGGCAGTCTGCATCGGGAACCCCATGAGTCTGGGAGTACCTACTCCATAGGGAGAAGATGCTTGAGAAGCGCTCAACCAACCAGTGGCATCAGGAGCGCTCCATAGAGCGTCATCGCAGGGCAGACAGATATCTAGCTCCGACGGCTGAAACGACGGGGGTATTGTAAAGTACATGCAATGGCAGCAATCGTGAAGATACGACAAGAATAGTACCCTAAAAAAGATCAGTAAAAACATCGCGTAGAGAATGAGTTACCCAAATTATCACACCTTTTTATCATCTCGTAATTTGCCCACTCCCGCCAAGCAATATCCAAAAGTTGCATGTCACCTGGGTCTGAAGGCACCCAAAGACTGACTCGTGGTATCACGCCTGTGCGACGAATCATCTGTACCAAGAAATCACTGCGACGTCAGAAAATCGCCGAAATAAATGGGAAAACGCACCATTACGAGCATACCATGATAAACGTTGGACGATACCCGCTGGCCCGCGTTCTGATGGAAGAGTCCAATTGTTTGGAGAAGCACGAGAATAAGCAGGAGATGGTTTTGTTCGCGGGCATTGATAGAGGGTTTAGTCTGTTTAGAAAACTTAATGTCAGCCCCGGCAAAGGTACCAGCTAAGGTATTCACAAATTCGGAAACGAGCGCGTCTCTAGTCGAAGACAAAATCCCATCTATGAAAGCAGTTGATGCTGACGTCCGGACGAACAGCGCACCACATGCCTGCATTGCACGGACGAGGAGCAGCGGTTTATCTTCCATTGTCCACGTCGGAGCATGCACGAGGGGAACATGTTTACAAAATGCGGAAAAAAATAGATTTACTGGACATTACATTATCAGTCACTGATTTTCTGAGCATACGTGAAACGCGAAAACCTACAATATAAATCCAAATCCGCGGAAGACAAAGCCTGCGTGGCAGGATCGGTGAATAGATTGAACCGTGTCTCCATGCCCAAAGACTGATGCGCGGACGGCCGCGGTGATGCTTCCGCAATGTTTTGTGGAGATAGGAGAGCATCAAAATCTGACGCCTTTCCATCAGATCCATGGCTGTGATGAAACCCGTGGTCTTCGGCAAACATAGAGTCGCCGATGTCGGGGAATATCTCGCTGCCTTCAAACCAGGAGAAGTCTTCCATGCTGGTATCTGTTAACGAGCAAACCGCCGTCGTGTCTATGTACGGCTCTGTGGAGAAATCGCTCAGTGGGTACGAGTTGAAAGCGAGGGCGTCGAAGGATATATCAAATGCTGTCGTTATATCAGGCGGGCTGGGGAGAATATCAGGCTGCGGGGATGATTGCGACGAAGATGTTGACGAGGAGCCCGGAGACACCGAAAGAGACGGAATGAAAGAAAATGGCGACTCTGGAGTGAGCGGAGAGAACAAGGTTGACAGATCCGATACTGTATCTGTTGCAGACTCTGGATAAAAACTCGAAGTAGACGCTGACGAGAGTGTGACGCTTCCTGCGGAGGCGGAAGATGGAGCAGAGGGGGGAAGTTTGCGGCTGGATGCAGCCAGCTTCTTGTTCCGTGAAACTTCGGGGTCGTTGATGAAGATACATTCACGGCCACGTGAAGCACACTTTGAGCAAGGGTATTCCAGGTTACATTTGACTTTAGACTCGGCGCATGCCTCATCGTGAGAGTATGAGCTTAGAAAGATGTTCCCCGGCAGAAACCAAAACGTACCTGGCAAGACTTACGTCTGGACCTGTTCGCGTTTGTACTGTGATGTAAATGAGAATTGGCCGGGCATATGCAAGAAAAAACCTACAAGTCGCCACATGTCCGTTTATGTCTCGTGAGGAGATCACTCCTCGTAAACTCTGCCTTACATATCTATACATAATGTCATACTGTTGACATCAGAATATTCGAGACACTACTCACGTTACAACGATGTTGCCTCTCGTTCGTGTCTAAACTCCGATTTAAGCAATAAGACGTGAGAATTAAAATGGAATAGCATACGAGAACGGATATGTCGGTTCAAATGCGTCGTCCTGGTAAATTTTGCAGGGCATAAATGACAACACTTCGTCTGTGGCAGCGAAGGCATATTGCCTATTGTCATTAAGGTTAAACCAAAGCTAGATTCCCTCCGAGAAAGTAAGCTTTACCTTTGTGGCTTCTCATCCTACTAATCTCACCGTTAGCTTTCAGATCGACTGGAGACACTGGAATTGGGTCAGAGTACCGTAGGTCCATCACTGACTAGGCAGGTGGGGGTGGCTTTTTAGAACGAGAAGAAGCATTCCGAGGAGGTTATAAAGACCTATTGTCGTAAGTACCACACATCAGCTAAGCACGCGTAACATCAATGACGAGGAAAGAATGTGGTGAACGCCTCGGCAACACATGTCTATAAGTTTAGTGTGTCCTGCTGCCCATTCCAGAGTAACGAGAGCTGATTGACATCTATCGTTAGACAAATGGTATGAAGGAGCCCTCGGAATACAGGGATCGTCATGGTCGTAGTGTTTGAGAAAGTCCGAGGCTTTAATTCTCCCTTGATTCTCAAACATCGGACCGCTTGCGTTCCGGTCTCCGCGACACATCTTTATCAATAATTCACAAACGCTATCACCTTCCACAGTGAGTACGGCGCGGCGACTGTGCTCTAATAATCAACAAAATCTTAAGCTTGATGGTTCTACTGTGGAATGGTCCTCGCATCGACATAACACTCTAGTTATGCGATACCATAGACATCCTGTCCATCCTCCGTCCATTCATTCTGTCACTTCTCCTCGGACGGGACACGGGAAGTTATAAATAGATCTCCTATTTTGTCGCATCAATCGATACCTGTACACGAATACTACCCCAAGGTGTAAGGCTTCCGTCAACGATGGACGAAAGGAAGCAATTCTGTGTATGTACTCTCACTCCAACTTCTGACACGGTTAGTCGGGCGGTCATTGATGCAATACACAGGTCCCCTGAACGATTGCACCAACGTCTCGTATCCTGAATCTCAAAGCCAACATTCTGCTGTATCGACCGGCACATCGAGCGGTAAGTGTGAGTCGATGCTGGTACGTCGAACAACGCAGACTAACCCTGTCGAAATCTCTGCTCATCACACAAGGAGAACAAACAGTTCGACGTTCTTACGTGGAATGAGCCGCTTGGATTGTCTTTCACTCGCTGGAATTTCTTACGAGCGTGATTCCTCTCCTGTGCGGTCATTTAATCCCTTGACCAGTGACATCCGATGCATAACGACGCTAGCCGCTAAGAATGGCCCTAGATTTCATGTTCTCGTCTCTTATTTGTTCTTCGTTCGAACACCGCTGTCGTTCCAAGGTATATGTTCTTGCGACACCTCGATCATTGATGCTAGAGTTGAGACGTCTACGATTTCGAACGGCGAGAAACAGAAGTTGTCTCCTCAAGTCGCACTATAAGTGAGCTTCAATGTTGTCAAAGTCTATGAAGTTTGTTCATTGCTTCTCCAGAACCAGCTGACCATATCTTCGATCTCTAAAAGCCCTTAATCTCGTATAATTTTTCGTTCGTTACGGCCTCGCCCTACCTCAAGGATCGGGGATAGTCGGATCGCTTGCTACGTTCTCTTCTTGAGTCGCGCGTGTAATTGATCTACCGAATGTGCCACAGAATCCACATCGTTTGACGTTATCCGACGGTTGGAGTACCTGCGATGATTCTGCGTAGGTTCTTGATAAGCGAGGCTCGATGATTATCTACTTTTAACTGATTTCATTGCAGGTTTCTCACTCAGATTAAAATTGAAAACAAAAATGAAAAGAAAGCCTTAGGTATAATCATGGCAGACGCCACATATGACATACGACTATTGCGGTCCTCATCGCAATTGTAGCATACCACCAGTAATGCCCAGTCTCTCCATTCGGCACGGCTTACGGATTTCCTTCGCCGTTTTCAAGCTGTGAACCTACTGCCGCGTACCGTTGACATACAGTGTACTCCCAGTCTGATCCTTATCGTCCCTGCAGATCGATTGAGAAGGGCCGTCCTAAAAATGATTCAAGCGAGTTTCTGGCTGATTCTCATCTAGAAACCGAAAGTACTACGGATGTTATTAGATAATTTGTCGCATAATTATATTCTTGATGCTTTTTTTTCTAAAGGCACGATTGCGTTCATGACGACAATGACGGTCGATACCCAACGTAACGTCGGGTTGATCATAAGGTTCTAAAAAAATGGTCTCAAGCCGATGGCACTCATGCCCCAGGGTGCCGGTGATCCCGGAAGCGCAGGGGGTATCACTTTTTGACCGATCTTGAGGGCGGATGTAATTCACCCCACTTGGCTTCTGGTAGCCGGGTAAGAAGTGTACAACACACACAACCGGTTGATTGTTCAGTTTACCCCTCGTCAGACATGTAGATCGACACCACAGCTGTACGGTTGCCTGGAGCGCGAGGATAGTGCTAAATACTCTACTTCTTGGCAACCTGGCTCCGATTCCACTTTGCCTGCAGTATATCAAAGTCCGTTTCAACCTTTGGCATCAGGCAGAGTGCATGAGGCGCCGAATTAGGGCCGTTCCTTCTCGCTTTGGCTTGTTAAAACATATCGCACATGCTGGTGGTGCTATCGTCGATCAAATAAATGACCTGCTCTCTATGATTGGTGGTTTCAAAGGTTGATGGATACTATCTGACACCACTATGTATATACATGTATCTATCTGATTCTTTGCATGGCGCATACCTGTCTCCAATGCAAAAATAAAAGTTCTCAGAGTTAACCAGGAGGGTGTGCGGACAATGCAGAATCGGCAGTACATGGAATTTGCCTTCGGAACAATGATTAGGATTGGTTGATGGACCAGGGCAAAAGATGAGTGCACTATAAGTGCCATATCGCACTTTTCCTTTTTACGGTCTCAGCTCTATTGTTATAGTAGTCGGGAAATAAATAGCAGTCAGTAATATGAGTCGTGTAGAATGAAATCGCATCGTACTAGGATCGGTATGTACATAAACACACTTTCGTTCCTTAAATAGACCGTATTGGTAGTCAAAGTCACCGTTGATGAAAGTTGGAAACATTCTTACCGCAGGTACAGCAAGACGGTTTTCTTAAGCGCGGCAGGAAGAACCAAAACTTCGAGCTCTAACATTGAAATCATCTGGCTCTAGACTTCAAGTAGGAAGATTGGCAGACCGCTCGATGAATCATCGATAGAAGGTCTAGTGATCTTAATGGAAATCGTAGCATCTGGACCTATCCAAAAACGTCAATAGCCGACAAAGATACAAATAAGATGAGAACTTTAGCCTGATACGATGCGTATATGTGTATGCCTGCTAACTTGGACGTGATGGAACCCTTGGGAAGAGTTGCACAACAATTAGCAACAGATATATAGATGAAAGCCAGGCTGCAGCTGTGGTTGATAGAAGATATCTGTAAAGTCACATAAACTCGCAAAAATTGGCTTCGGGTAGTGAGAACAAACCGAAGGAATCCAAGTTAACCATCGGAGCGTTCACGTTCCTCAATAGGTAGTGGACAACGATCGTTGAGATATTTCAAGAAGTAAGCATACGGTGGCGGCTACAGGGACACACAAGGCCACGCAGAGTTTCTGCTCATAGTGCATATATGCCATCGAAAAAAAGTCGACTCGATTAATGTGAACAGTGACGAGAAGATGCCAAATAAAGGCCAAGTATATGCGGGGACGTAGACTCATACCATACAGAGGTAATCGTGGCGACTAATACGTGAGGAACTGTGCACGGGATCGATGAAGAAGTTCCATGGTTGAGTTATAGTTGCGGCTACATTGCTCCATTTGTCACTTGCAAAAATACTCAGAAAAGATATTGCCTACCTTACGTTGTCAATCTTTGAGAAAAGACGATGGGTCCGGATAAAATGAGTACCATGAATGGAAGATACAAAATCACAGGGAGTCGATACCGTATCATGCCTTCGCCAATCAATGTTACATCAAAAAATATGATCAGCCTCTAGACAAGGTCCTGATGTTCGTTTATGGGACACCATAAGCGCCAAACTACTGGAGTGCCTCGATATTCTACAAGCGTCTGTACGCCAAGTGCAGTTGACACGTGCCGACATGACTCATTCCTTGAGCGCTGGAATTAAACCGTAGGCAAACTAAAGATGGATATCGTAGATTAACTGGAGAAGCAAGAATGAGGTTCTTCGAAGCTCCGTCCCCAAGTAAACAGATGGATTGGGAAATATGGCCGGTCTGAGCAATGTAAGTGACATGATAAAGAAATCACATGCACGCAGACCGTTGCTTTTTTTGCGTTTCATTCATGGAGATGTCTATGGGGCGTGCAAGGTGAAAATTCATCACATGGAGCAAGAGAAATGATTAGAAGCGTTGAATGGAAAGTGAACCAAAGAGGTATGGCACGGGATAGAGCAAGAACAAGTTGTAATGAACCATGTCCACTATGTACAAGTTCACTAGACAGCACTATGACCTCCATGCATTTTAAGACGTGATTGAAATGTAAAATTCAGGATTCAGTCAGAACAGTACAAAGTCCGTTCGTTTGGACCAAACAATGCCAAGCCGACGCAACAACGACTAAAACCGAAAGAACGTTGGCGATATTGAAGATGCGCTGGCGTCGACGCCATTTGGAACGGTCACATTCTCTGTAAAGTCTTGACCCATTAAGGACTATAACCTCGCTTCTGACGTTTTTCAGTACTCTGTTGATTTCGGCTGAGAGTTAGCCAACGGAGATTACAGTGGCTTCTTTCAAGGGCCATCCAGAGGACGAGACAGTGTAGGTAGTTGCTGCGCAAACTTAGGAAGCTTACCACAAAAGAAATTCACCGGTATCCAGAGTTACATTTTGGGCGCTTTTACTCCAATTTCTTTGTACAAGAGATTCAGGTACGAATACCACGAGTTTTCTCGGATCAAAAGGGTTCTATCACATAACCCCGTTGCTCTTCTCTTACAACTCCATTCCTTGAGATTTCGATAATCGAGGCCGCTTTTGGAAGCGCTTTGCAGCGTGATTGACTCAGGATATGTGGCTCGCGAAACTTATTTATAAGGATAAACTACCTTGCCTACCACTGGCTCTCGTTTTCGCAAAGACGCGATGATCACAAGTGACTACCCGTACTTGCCCATCTTCACAGGCCAGGGGACATCAGCCGCGACCTCCCCGCGGACAATCCAGACAGCTTTATCCGACGCCTCTTCGTCATCCGGTTCACTTCTCCTCTCAGCATGCTACGACGCATTCCACCTTGAGTTGTCTTGTTTGCCGGCCAGCGACTTCTCAGCCCTTGAAATTGACCGGGCTGACTTCTCGTTACCTAAAGATCTTATCTCGACACCCAAACAGCGTTACCAGCAGAATGCTGTCGTCTCAGGATCCACGCTTTTCCTCATACAAGCCTTGCGGTATCTCGCGTTTGTAGAGGCAACATGCATCTCGCTTAGCTCCGTCACACCTTTCAGCGATGTTCTGGAAGGGAATATCCAATACGATTTGGGCGTCCTCGGTTTCTCTTCTGGCATACTTCCTGCGTGTGTGGTCGCTACATCCTTTTCTACATTGAGCTACATAACTAAGGCGGTTGAGGCATATCGCCTTGCCATTTGGATCGGGATTCGTTCACAGCTATACAGGGTACAAGTGTTAAACGCTGCTTCACTTGATTTGGATACAGATCTGCCCTGGAGCCTGGTCTTTACGGGAATCACGAAGTTCGAAGCAGAGGAAGCTCTCGCGACCTATAACAAGGTACGAAGCCGAAACAACACACTTACCGTGGCCTGAAAGTCTATGTCGTCTAACTCAAACTTAGGGATCTAACGAAGCTCAACTTTACATAACCGCGATCATGGACGACACGTGTGTGACCATATCCGGCCGCCCAGACATTCTTTCCGACTTCTCCACGTCCATTGCGAAGAACGTGAATGTGGTAATTCACGAGACCTCTCTTGGAACCCTGTATCATTCATCCCCTCACGCCATTTCCACTCGAGATCTAGTTTTACGCGATGTCGCCGCGAGGAAGATTCACTTTCCAGAGTTCTCCGACATCCAGATACCCATCCGATCGACTTTTAGTGGTGATTCTATCACGCAGGATGAGATGTCTGGATCTCTCGTAGAACTTGTAGTGGACATGCTCCTCGTTCACCCGGTGAATTGGAACATAGTTGTTGATAATATTGTCAAGATTCTCCCCCAGGATATTTGTATACGACTTCTAAATGTGGGACCGGGGCATGGCTTGTCGCGGAGTACAGAGAGAGCCCTTCCTTGCGATCGAGTGTCGATATTTGATGTCAGTTCTACCAGTATACGATCGCATCCTCAATGTCCACCGAAGCAAGAACCTATTGCTATAATCGGGATGGCTGTTAACATGCCTGGAGCCCCGAACGTTTCCAAACTCTGGGAAGTACTCGAACACGGTATCAATACAGTCTCTGAAGTAAGTGCTTCCTTTATTCAACTAGCTCTTTTTCTTACGTGATTTTGAAGATTCCTGAGCGTCGATTCCGGATAACTGATTATCAAAACAACAATTCTCAACGAACTATGAAAGCGCACACTGGAAATTTCATTGACGGTGCCGACGAATTTGACAACAAGTCAGTTGGGTCATTCCTACGTTTTCAGAGATGCTAATTTTCCGTAGATTTTTCAAGATTAGTCCTCGCGAAGCGAAAAGCATGGATCCCCAGCAGCGCATTCTATTACACACTGCGTACGAGGCGCTCGAAGACTCAGGATACGTTCCGAACTCAACGCCGACAAGCCGGCCGGAAAGTTTTGGTTGCTATATTGGCGCTGCCACTCATGACTACATACAAAATTTACGGGATGATATCGATGTATACTATAGCCCTGGTAAGCCTGAATTTTCCTATGTAGAAGGTTTCGATATATTAACCATCAATTTAGGTACCTTGAAAGCTTTTCTAAGTGGACGCGTATCATATGCGATGCAACTGAGCGGCCCGTCCATCGTCGTTGATACTGCTTGCTCTTCTTCAAACGTCGCGCTTTACCAGGGAGCAAGAGCACTGATGAACAGAGATTGCGATGCCGCTTTGGTCGGAGGAGTCAACATCATCACAAGTCCTGATGTAAGTTATTTTCGTGCATCCGGGACGGTGCCGACGTTGAAACCGTTTTAGATGTTTTTGGGGCTTGATCGAGGACACTTCTTGAGTCCTACCGGGCAATGTAAATCGTTTGACGCAACAGCTGATGGTTACTCGCGCGGAGAAGGCTGTGGAGTCTTTGTACTGAAACGCCTTTCCGATGCTCTTGCCGAAAATGATCGTATACTTGGTGTCATTCGTGGTATCGAAGTCAATCAGAGCGGACTTGCCCACTCAATCACGCACCCACATGCACCGACCCAGGCAGCTCTCTTTCAACGCGTCCTGGAGAACTCGAATATTGATGCCAATCGAGTCAGCGTCATTGAGGCTCACGGCACAGGCACTCAGGCAGGCGATCCTAATGAGCTGGAAAGCATTAGAAGCGTCTTTTCACTTCAACGAACTGTCGACAACCCTCTCCATATCACTTCGATCAAGGCAAACATTGGCCACCTTGAGGCGGCTTCAGGATCCGCCGGTCTCGCTAAGCTCCTTCTCATGTTTAAAAACCAGATGATTCCTCGTCAAATATCTCTTCATACTCTCAATCCGCGTATAGCACCCCTTGAAAGTGACCATACCATCATCGATTCCGTGTCCTCCTATTGGCGTCCTGCCCCAAACAGCTCTACGAGAGTTGCGATGCTCAATAATTTTGGAGCTGCAGGGTCAAATTCAGCATTGCTAGTCGAGGAGCATCAAAAGTCTGTCATTGTTTCTGATTCCACGGGTATGCATCTAGTGTTTGCATTATCAGCAAAGGATGACTCTGCACTTGAAAATCTTCGTTCAAAATACTTGGACTTTCTCGAGAATTCAGAAGCGACTTGTCTTGCGGATATCGCTTACACGATGACGGCCCGCCGACAGATCTACGAACACCGACTGGCTGTTTCTGCAAACTGCAAGGAGGATCTCATCGTCAAACTTCAGAGAGCTCTACCTGCCCAGGCAACGGCAAAAAACGCTCGAATTGCGTTTGTCTTTTCTGGACAAGGTGGTCAGTATCTTGGGATGGGGGTTTCGCTCTATCAGAAATCTCATCTTTTCAAGACTCATGTCGACGAATGCCACGGTATCCTTAGGAAGGCAGGCTTTCCTGGAGTCCTGACTATTCTCACAGCCGACTCGCCCGCCACTGGGCTTTCAAACCTAGAAGAGTTCGAAGCCTATCAAGCTTCCCTATTCGTTCTTCAGTACGCCCTTGCGAGGCTTTGGATGTCCTGGGGAGTTTCACCGACGGCAGTTGTGGGGCACAGGTCGGTCACTTGTTTAAGCTCAATGAACTGCAGCACTGAATTATCCTAGCCTGGGAGAATACGCTGCGTTGGTCATTGCTGGTGTTATATCCGTGGAGGACGCCTTAGGCATCGTCGCCCATCGCGTTCGTCTGATGGTGCAAAGATGCGCTATAAATGAGACTGGAATGATCGCGGTCAACCTCAGTCCAGTTGAGGTACACGATATGTTGCGCGCTTCCACAGACTTTTCCGATTTAACCATCGCGTGTTACAACAGTCCGATAGATTGTGTACTCTCTGGGCCATTAACGAAGCTAAAAGTATTCAAGGCATTTCTGGATGATGAGGTCCGCTGTAAGAATGTTCTTCTTACTGTTCCATTCGGATATCACAGCCGAGCGATGTCGCCTCTCCTAGAAGATCTCAATGTTGTTGCCCGGCGCGTTGTTTTAAGCCCACCGATCATCCCAATTGTGTCTAATGTCCTCGGGGAAATTGTTCATCCAGGTGACCCCTCAGTATTCGTTACTGACTACTTCGCCCGTCATTGCGCGAAACCTGTCCAGTTTGACAAAGGCATACAGTCTCTGATAGCCACCTTGTCTTCTAATCCGATAGACGTCTGGATCGAGATCGGACCTCATACTACCACGCTCCCCATGTTGAAAGCTAACTCTAGTCTCCGGCGAGGCAGTATTCTCCTTGGATCTCTGCGCAAACAACAGGACGGGTGGGAGACTTTAACAGGAAGTCTAGCCCAGCTTTACCTTAACGGCGTGAATGTTCAGTGGCGAGATACTTTTGCTCACCTACAGGGAGTCGGTTGCATCAGTCTTCCTTCTTACCCTTTCTCGCCGTCGAAGTTCTGGGTCGAATACAAGGACCCTCAACGAACTTGCGATCTCTCGCCTCCACCGTCCTCGAAGCCGCCTTCGTCCACGGGATACTCGATGCTGGGAAGTTGGGTTCAACGCCCATCTTCGGAGAATGACAACACCGCAATATTCGAGACGCCTATTGAAAAAGTGGCTGGATGGATCAACGGGCATAGCGTTGGAGGAGTCCCACTCTGTCCCGCATCTGTTTACATCGAACAAGCTCTTTCTGCCATTCGTTTGGCCTACGTTCACCTCGACCAATCCCTGCAAGACTGTCACGCTTCCCTTCGTAAACTGGTGTTTGCCAAGCCCCTCGTCCACGACTCCTCCATTGACCTAATTCTGGTCACCACGATATCGATACAGAGTGGTTCTGGTACATTCACAGTCAGTTCCCGAGTCTCATCATCAAAAATTGAAGACAATCATGCTTCTGGAGAATATCGTCTACATTTAACAAAAACAACACTCACAAAATTCGCGCGAACTCTACCAACAGTTTCCCGATATATGGCCGCTATTACTAAACCCAGTTCTGACAATCATTCCGAAGTTTTCTCCACAAGAACGGCCTACGAAGTTATTTTCCCCCGTGTGGTTGAATATTCAAAAGAGTATCACTCAATGAGGTCAATTACTGTCGACGCCAGTAACATGGAAGGATGTGCCGACGTGCGACTTCCAGAGGATTACAATCGTGGGAGCTTCATCGCACATCCAGTTTTTACGGACACATTGCTTCATGTCGCTGGTTTTGTGGCAAATCTCCAGGGCGGTGCCAATGACGCATTCATCTGCAGCGAGGTCGATAGTGCCAAGATTCTTCCCCACTTGATTGACAATGACGCGTCATACGCAATATATTGTAGTAACTGTTGGGTACCAGAAGACGGAATGGTGCTCGCTGACGCCTATGCGATTCTCTCTGGGAAACCGACGAGGATTGTTGCTCATATCAAGGGCATGCAATTCCGTCGTGTTCGACTTGACAGGTTCAAGAGAGGGCTATCTTTAGTTTCAAGACAGAATATCGACCATCCGTCACCAGCCGCCTCCTCGTCGCCCTCTAAGGTAGAACAAATGCCATCTGTCATGCTTCCTTCGAATATCCATAGTACCGTGATCAATCTTGTATCAGAAACCTGCGGTTTCGCTGCTCAAGCTCTCGATATACACATGGATTTAGCATCTCTCGGCGTCGATTCTCTAATGTCCATCGAGTTATTTGGCCGCCTTGGACTGGCGTTTCCAGGAGCAAATCTCAACTCGCATACACTACCGTTTTGTACATCCATCGCAGACATCATCCGCGAAGTCTCCGGTAGAATGAATACCGGAGGTGCGGCTGGACGTTACTCTCCTATGGCCGTCCATAGCGGTACGTCGACTCCTCGAACACTTGTCCCAGAAGACGTTTTATCAACGCAAGACGGAAAATTCAATGTCAAGGACGTTCTCTCTTCGGTTCTCTGTCTCGCCACTGAAGATATCGATGACGACGTTGACCTCGACTCTCTTGGTCTAGATTCTCTAACGTCCATTGAAATCGTTCATGCGCTCAAGCGGGAATTTGGTCTTGAAGTCCCGACTAGCTTCTTTACCACCCATAGTACCCCTCGGACGCTCCAGACCTACTTGGCTTCCCAGTCATCCAAAAGTACAAAAATCATGCATTCAGACATCCACGCTAAGGACGCAATACCGACGCTGCAGAGGACGGACAAAATGGCTAAAACTTTGGGGCTTGAAGCAAACCCTGTTCCAATTCAATCGTCGAACAGCGGCCGCCTTCCTTTGTTTCTCATCCACGATGGTAGTGGCCTTGTTAGCTATTATGAAGGCCTTTCTCCGTTGAATCGACCAGTTTGGGCTATCCACAACCCCAATTTCGTTACGAGTCAACCCTGGAATAATGTTTCTTCGATGGCTAGGACGTACGCGAAGTTCATTGTTGATCTTATTACGGGCCCCGTAATAGTTGGAGGTGAGCTTCTAACGCATCAATATGAAAACAATTCCTCAATTAACATCTTTCGTGCAGGATGGTCATTTGGCGGCGTGGTCGCATATGAAGTTGCTCGACATCTTGAACTTCTCGGTAGAACAACACAAGGTATTCTCTTGATCGATGCACCGAATCCGATTGGACACGTCCCCCTATCCGACTCTGTAATAGACGCAGTACTCAATGTAGATGGCCGAAGCACCACTTCTGAGGTTCGAAGGTTAGTGAGGGCACAGTTCTCAATGAATTCACGATTGCTTGGCAATTACGAGCCTGGTTCATTTCTGCGCGATTCCCCGCGCCTAGTCATGCTCCGTTCGAAAGAAGGGTTCAATCCACTTCATGATCAAGTCCCTTCTTGGTTATCTGATCGTACCCGGCCCGAGACATCTACTGTCGGATGGCAGAAGCTAACGAGAAACCGCGTTGATATCCTCGACATTCCCGGGCATCATTTTGAACCTTTCCACCGCAATAACGTATGTGCTTAGATTTACTACTATGAGCCGCGAGATCTGACGACGTTGATAGATTGAAACTGTGTCCCTCCGAATTTCACAAGCATGTGCTCGTCTAGAGCAATCGTAAATTATGATTTGCACTTCTCCAGAATATCCAGAATAGTAAGACCCAACTTAACGTATTCATAATATCTTTATCTTTATTTTACTTTGGATGTTACATTAATGAGGCACAACTGCCATTTTTGTTCTTGGAGAATACATACCCAATCGTCGCATGTTGAGAAACGTTATAGGAGATAATGTACACTAACTAAACCTTCCACTAAGTAAGACTAGAAAATAAGATCCTAGTCAATCCATGTCGGCTCAACTGTCAAGTTCGCCTTCGGGGTATACCTTTTTTTGTGACCTGGTGCAGGCTGGGCCTGCATACGAAACTGTACGGTACGATGAACTTTCACACCGTGAGTGTGCTGCTTAGGTATGATCCGAGGGGTAGCCATATTCGATCTAGATCAGGCAGTCAGTTTTCAATAGCCCCAAGTTACGGAGAGCGCCATACTTGAAAGTGCTGATCCATTTATTGTTCCCCTTTTGATATCGCAAGCGGAGCGGGAGGATCTCGAGGACCCACCAGCTTCGCTTCAGCTGTAGCTGATCATATATCGGCGATAGCGCATCTCTCAGGTCTTCGAGCTCTTCGTCAATCACCGAGTGGTTATTCATGGTGACGGTCACAGTAGGTGTAGCATTAGCCTTGCGCTGCCAGCGAGCGGCTACACGCTCAATCAAACCGGGATGCGTGGCCTTTTCAACGAATTCTGTAGAAATGTCGAGACGTGGTGCTGGCCGAGGAAGGACGATGGGATATAGTGTGGCGGGGTCCAGGCCGATGGTACGGAGCGCGTCAGTGTTGAACAAAATACCAGTGTTTGCCTTGAAGCATTCGCGTACCATCCAGCGAAGGGATATGCGCGCCAAAGAATGCGGAGTCTTATTCGTGACGGAACCTCCACCGACATCTAGCGGAATGAGTGAATATCAGTATTCATTGCGAGGATGACGGGGGTAACGCACCGCAATGACAGCCCTGATACGAACAGAAGAAAATTAGCTGTATGGCTTCTCTATATTGAGATGAAGGCCTACCGCAAACCAGACCTCTTGAATATCTGTTTTTTGACTTTCCTCCCTGACGGAATACATTTTTTCATAATGATCGAGCCTTCGATCTGCATCGTTCCATTCACTTCTTAGATTATGGCCATGGTGTTGACTGGGGAACTCGTGTTTCTCATCGAGATCTGGTGTCGGTATGCGAACAGTCTGCACACCATAGGCCTGCTCAGCATCTGTCGGACGGTTCCAAAGGTTAGCTTTAAACTTCGCACGGCGTTCATCTAAGGCAATAGCATGACGGAAGGTCTTGACCATGCTATTAGACGTTGTAAAGGGCAGTCGCTTGGGGATGAGGCCGACGGAGTCGACGGTATCCCTACAAAACTCTATAAGATGCGGCGACCGGTCAAAGTTCATACCACATACCAAACACCGAGGAATTCAATCGGCACTGAGGATGCGAACGCGAGCTTGAAAGCGTTTGACTGTTCCCAGCCGACATGATCCATTCTCGTGTACATTTTGTACGCGAACGGCACTTGCTGATGGTTGTCGGCGGGAAGTAAGCCGACCTTGTGGATCATTCCTGCAAGGCTGTTAATAGTCAATCGACCATTAATAGCCTCTCGCATGTAACAAACCGTAACAAACCTTCGAGCTGTGTATGCGCCACGCGAAAACCCTGAACAATAGACATAGCATCAAGACATGTTTTACGGCTGCGAATGTACTAACCGAATATACATATTTTATCTCCTTCGCGATCTGAAGAAATATTGTCAATTAGCACAGTGTACTGCGGAGTCATGCTTACAGTTTTGCATGAGGAATTCATAACCGCCTGCGGAATGTCGGTCAGGTGGCATACGCAGAGTAAAACGCTTCGCGTACTCATCACATGGTCCTTAAGGTTCCATGCAAACATCTCATCAAGAATCTATTGAATGCAAACTTAAACCATCGAGTAAAATGCGAACGATATCATACAAACTTTGGAAAACTTGGCAAAAAAGGGAGTTGCGACTCTTGGAGATACGTAGGTACCGATACCAGCCTAAGTATTCCGAGTTAGTCATCACTCCTTGACCGCTATGCATAACGAAGAAAGAACATCGCACTTGATAGTAGACCATCTGCTTATGCCGGTCATTTTTCTTCAACAGCGAGACAAGCTGGACGATATTTGAGTTGTCCGCGTCGAACTGGTCTCCGGTCCCGTCGAAGCACAGGACAAGAGTACGGTGATCGTGCTCGGGAGGTATCACTGGAGGCAACCTGTTTGTATTCCTCAAAACCTTCTCTGGTGGTACATCGGCCATATTGCCTGGACTTGTACGAGTGTATGGGGTGAGAATGTAACACGACAGGGAGCCGACTTATATATTAGTGGCTGTCCGAATAAGCATAAGCTTCCAATCGAAGCATGTCAGCCGGACAAGAACTAAGCAAATGCATCAATCAAAGAGGAACAATGATACGTGCCAATCCAAATACATCGGAAGCAAACAAGGCTGGCGAATATGGACGAGGAAGGTGAACTCGTAAATCTGCATTGAACCCCTCTTCGGTGATTTTTCTCCTCCGGATCACCTGAATCGAGATATTGTAGTAGCAGTTGTGCAAAGTTCATGCGGAGGAATCAAGCTGTTGCGTGTAGCGGAGCTACTGAGGGGTTCGGAGATTACGATGATCTTCGTTTATGCCACCGGCAAGCCTCGCTATGGGCTACATCAGGGACGTATGTAGTCTACTCCTGATGTATGTATGGTATTCGCATAAGGTGCTGAGTCTATGCCAATGTGTATTGTACGTCGATAACTTGTGCATTTAGGGGAAGATGTCGATGTCGACTGCAGGCTAGTTCCATGCCCTTCGCTACATACCGATCCGAATTCTTTCTTGCCTAAGCCGATCTCTGACGCCTTGTATGTGGTCTTGCCCTCCGATAGTTCCGTCCTTCCTCCGCCTCCCCTCTATTCTGCTCTGCATCCTATCTCCCTCTGCTCCTTTCTATTTGGGTCGCATACTCCCTCGCTGTCAATTTCTTCCCTCACCCTGCATAGCTTTTTTACGAATGATTGGCAATCAATGAAAGGTCCGGATCATTGACGTGACTAATTCACTCCTCCCAGTAGGATGCTGCTATTCACGACACTTGAAGCAGCCTCCTGGGGTCTCCTTCATCAGCTCCTCAAGGCGACGCTTTCGAGCGCGCCATGCGGCTCATTCATCTCGGGCTCGTTCCGCAAAGTTGTGATTCACTACTTGCGGGTCTCTACCATGCACTAACTCACGAGGCGAGCTCAGGTCATTTCGTGTATCTAGCCTCACGACTGGGTGAAGAGGTCCTGGTTCGAAAGCAAGCTTCGGTCTGATTCCCTACCTTACGATAGATGTCAACGGACTGTCAAATATTGATGTCTGATGGAGAACCAATCAACTTGACTTACGTTAGTAATAGACACTAGGGAAATCCCAAATCGTCAGGAGTATACAGTACGCATCACAATAGTATAACCTAGACACCTCCTAGATGCCAAAATGACACCCCGGGTAACTTTCGTATTAGTTATTTTCGAGATCCGATTGTATTGAAAAAGACAAACGATCACGGGGTTTTCATTCCCTGTGACAACAGCGGGACGCGAAGAGGCGACTTTGGCGTCGGTCGCGTGTCTATTCCAAACGCTACACCCAAAAAAGAAAAAAAAGACAAACGAAGGCAAGCAGAAAGCAGTTGTTTGTTTCAATGTTTGCACAGGGCACCAGTGTTTACTCTCGTCACAAGTCGTCACATCCTGTCGTGAGGTTAACAACTGGTATCCGCAATCAAACACCTCATTGTTTTACACCATACAAGATGTATCACGTCATTGAGTCCCCTTAAAACTGATAACCAGTTCAGAACAATGAACAGCGATGCGAAGATGCTGGCCAGGAGGGGATAGACCCATGCACTAATACTCGCGCAACTCTAACCACATAACTCAGTGACTCAAAGACGTACGATAGAACCTACAGAAAAGGAGCTCCACCTCTTGTGCTTGAAATACCAGAATTCACATACACATCGCGTGCTGGAAAGGTGACCTGCGGAACTACAAGTTCGAGTTTGAGTGGAGGAGTACAAGAAATATGACCACTGACTGCCTAAGCGCACGAATCGCCCACAATAGGGCCTGGTGATATCTCCAGGGTGTTAGTGACAAGTCTAATACTAGACCTTAGTCCCTTTGCGATGATCCAATCGCAGTGGACGGCATCGTCAGGCTCATTGCGCCATATGGCGGCCAACCAACAGTAAATGAACGAAAATCTTGTGAGACTTCAATAAGCGGTTGATTGAACTAGAGAAAATTCAAGACCTGTGAAAAGCGAATAGTCAGCATCGAGGCGTGAGACGAAAGAGGGTTGCCCTCAATTCAAACAGGATCATACTAAGATCACTCGTTTTGAAAGCATGATGAAAAAAGATGTAGAGAATCTTACATTTATATAAAAGGTCGATCTCGCTAGAAGATACACTCTTAAAGATCAAATAGGTAGGCTGCGATGAGCAGGTAGATGGAAGTCGAACCTCGGACAAATTTTGGTGATTGGTAATCTCTGTGACTGTGACATCTGATCACGGGTACGTTTCCTCGACGAGCATAGGTTTTCCTTCTTCTTACTTCCTACCGTTTCTCAACTTGGCGTCTGTCCAACGTCATATGTGTCTTGGGTTTCAGCCTTCAGTTTCAACGTTACTCAGTTTGCAATGAGTAGGTCATCTGTACCTGTTGCCCTGTCTATCCGCAGACACTATAATATACTCTTTCTTTTGGGGCTTGAGCTTCATGCAGAGCCAGGTATTGGCGTGATTCACGCACCTCTAAAAAGTGGAACTCTAGGTATAAGGGTGCGACAACTTCTCCCCGCCTCTTGTAGTTCATCTCTGGCGTAGATCCGTACCCAGACGGCATGGCGTCGATTATTAGCCGCACATTCAGGCAGGAACATACTGCTCCATGTGGCGCTTGGATTCTGACTCGTCGCCACACAGGCGCTTACCTTTCCAGATAGCGTCAATGGCCAAAGAACACGCTATTTACTTGCATCGAAATCTGGAATAAGGCCTCTGATGTCGTATTTCATCAACCTCGCGCCGCAAAATACCAATGAGAGCCTCATTTCATGCTGCTTTCCAGTGGGATTAAGCTTGGGCCAAGTTCTAACGGCTGGTTCGTGCTTCTCTAGCGTGATTTTTTGTGCTTAAAAGGGTAGCAGCCAAGGAGGAACAAGCGCCTGAGCTTGCGACGCTCGAAACTGCACTGTCAAATCCTTCTCGCTTCGCATTACGTTTCTGATTGGTTCCTTCTTACTTGCGACTCTAAGGTACAGACAAATAAAGACGCTTTGTTTCGTGTATCATTTGCACCTTATCTTCGTATACATCTCATGCATTTAATATCTATATCTTATTTTCTCCATTTTCTTGCTAGTATTGAATTCGGTGACCAGATATGCCCTGGGAATGCGGCGGCGCCTTACCCTATGGTCCAAATTCATGCAACATCTCATGCCCTCATGTCCTCAACGTCGTCATGCCTGATGAAATCCCTGCCAGAGGTAGTACTGGTATTGCTGTTTGCCTAACATGGTATGGAAAATACTCACTCGTAAGTGGTATACTATGCGACAAAAATGACACTCACAATTTCATCCCTCTTCAGGTTTTCCGAGACGTTTCGTCTGTTCACATTCTCATTCTTCGAAGGAGAAATTGTGCGGCAGATGTGATTAAAGACGCGGGTGCTTGCCACAGCCGCGGGAAGAAAGTGGCGAAGGATGTACGACAACATAGCTTCTGTGACGGTAGATTGTGTCTGCGATGTGCGGTGTATCGAAGAAGGCGCGATACCCAGCCACATCCCTTAAATGTTTTTTTTTGAGTTACAGAAATAGCGACGGACTGAGCCGTAAGGTGGTCCCAGTGTCCGATTCGGGCAATAATGTTCAATTAGCGTTATAGAAAGAAACCTGAAAAAACACATATACACATACAGCATTAGAAATAAGTCCATAAGATCGCCGTAAGAGATGTATTTGACATAGAAACAAGAAGTATTCCAGCTGAAGTAATGAAGCATGTGCCCAATGATCGGCGAAGTCTCTTTCGAGTGTTGCGCGAATGCGGACCTTCCACAGACCCAGACAGAAACGCGAGAAAGATGGAATACCAGTGGCAAGAATGCCTACTTCAAACATGACCATGATAATCTGTTAACGGGAATCCAAGCTACGTGGTATTTGTAACATAGGCTCAGAGCCAACTTCGTAGGGACGTGTCGACACTATACTCTCCTTTTCAGTCGATCAATGAAGAATCTTTGTTCGTGAAATCTCTGTATGGAAAAGTAGAGTTTAGATCTGGTGGAACTAGAACCCGAGAGGAAACTTTGTCAACATATGAACTTTGAAGAGAATATCAACATCGAAGGCACTGAAAATACATACCTGAAAGAGATTTTCATTAAAAAAGATAACTACATATTCACAGATGGCCGCCGATCAATAGAAAATCTTGAAAAGGCGTCTTCGCTCCAGAAAAAGTCGATCAGTGACATGGGAAAGAAATCGAACTCCATAAAGTAAGCTTATTCGCACAGCAGACTATGATAACGTACATATAAACTGATGCATCGACGATTTGACTGAACTAAAAAAAAAGAAACAAAAGGTATAAACTTGCATGTTGTCTACAATCACTTGCATTTGTCAGATGAAGGTTCTTCCATGCTTCACCTTTGCATCCTCACCACTGATCTGCTTTGAACGCTACATTACAAGCTTGGAGCATTAATACAGGATAAAAGCCGCACTTGTTCGCCTTGACGACTACAAATCATTGGTGCTCATTCGCAAAGTCCCACTTCCTCATCTTGAACTACAAATTGACCGCAGGATATCATCAGGGACAAGAACTATCGAAGGCGAAAACAGTAGTCCGAGATCAAGATCAAAGGCGAAATCTAACCTTGAGATCAGGGCTCGTGGTTTCGCTGGCGCTGGTCTCAACTCTCCGTGCTTCCGGGTCTCGGAGTTGGTTCAATTAGGCGGAAGAAGACATGTTCAACGTTGGGTTGTAAAACGTTGAAAGGGCTGGTGGGACTAGAGCGGCTTATCTCCTTTCTACAGATTTCTTGTCATGCCAGAGCCCGCGTGTCGTCATCCTTACCTCGTTACGTATATGCTATCAACCCCGCCTCGGAACTCTATCTTCTCCAAATCGTCTGTCAATTCCCACTCCACTTTCCCTTCTCGGCCGCAATTGGTCCGCCGGGCGCGGGGGTCTAGACGTCTTTGATCACGACGGCGAAAAAAAATGTAAGGCTTGAAATAACTTTAATCTTTGGGTTGCACGCCATACGGGAGAAGCCGACGGGAGCATGAGGCCGGTTGAAAACCGAGTCAGTAGACAAAACAGCAGAGCGAGTGCGAAACGTCAGGTTTAAGCTTTTGTGTGCTATGTTGTGCCCGTCACTCCCTCTCCTCAGCAATTTTCTCCTCCGACAACTTGCACGGGCCAGAGCTCTCGCGTTGAGAAAATTTTCTCCTTGATTTACCCTCTCCATCACAGCGTTCGCCGACGCTCATCTTGAACGCTCGTCGATCCAGTCCTCATAACGGGAGGAGAGATGTCCTCGATTGTGAAAATGATGACAAAAATAAACGGAGAGGCAAGTCGTATGCCAAGAGAAAGAGCGAAGAAGTAGGCAGCCTGAAGGTGGTTGACTGGGTGAGTAACAATTGGACATTGGGCGTTGAGCGTCAAGCGATCGGCTCTGGAGGATTGAGGGCGTTTGATGGAATAAGTAAGCCGCCTATACCTCTCTCCTGTCAGATCAATCATGAATACACACCACTCGTCTAGTCTCGAACGGTATAAGGGCTTTTTGGACATTGAGCGTGGGGGAAAAATACATGAGGTCGAACGTTGATTAAACGCAAAAGCGCGGGCGGGCGCATTGACTTCTGACTTCAGCGGCGCAATTAAAACACTCAGAGAGTAGTCTGATCTATTAGATGTTCTCGAGCTTTGCGATGGAATGAGAGCTGAGCTTTGGACAGAGAGCCAAACATGACACGTTTCCAAATCCTTGAATTACGCGCCAGAAGAAGTGAGAAGCAAACGAGAGAACGTCTGAATGGGTAATCGTATGAGAAAAGAGAGGGAGATCTTCCACCAGGGCTGGTATGAGCGTTGAGCTGAGAATGGGCTCACGGACTCACGGGCACTAGTCCAGGCTTTTTAAGGTTTGAGTCTCGAGTCATGTTCCAGAAGTAGGGAAGGGGGGGGGGACCAAGGGTAATTGAATGGGTAGAGAGCGAGACCAAGTCCCAGTTAAGGTCGAGATTAGTGGTAGCTCGAGGAACTTGGACTTTAACTTTTGACTACTCGTGATCAAGGAGTATTATTGTAGGCTCAGGCCTGGATAGAGTGCCGAGTCACACGTGGTGGAAACAATGATTGCAGTAGGAGAACGGCGTGACCAATGGAGGACTAAGATAGGATACCGACGACATTGAAGGAGTAATGAATCTAAGTGAACGATGGAATGACGAACGTTGAGGGGTTGGGGATATCGATATAGAATGGTTGACCGACACGTGGTCGCTCCACTAGCAGACTTAAGATGAATGGGAAGACTGGAGCTCAGAGACTGACAGGCTCCCGCCAGTTGCATGAATGCCTAGATCCCTCAAATGTGAGCTCTCGTTTGATCAAGATAGGAATGAATGGACGTACTTGAAGGTAAAACTCTAAGGACAGCATTGATGCAGAAAGCGGTACAGGTTAGGTGGCCGTTCCCGATCTCTGTTGATGTAGATACGCGGTGACTTGCCTCGCACAGCACATAGAGACAATAACATGTTGAGTGGCGATGTTAAAAATTAGAAAATCAGCTGGACTTACCTCCGTCTGTGTCATGTCTGTCTGTTCAACATCGACAAGTCCACTATGCCGTGCTCGCCTCGCCACCTTCCTTCAAAGGCAGCATGCACTTTAATTGTAAGGCACAGAGACCCGGAAGACTGGATGTCTTGAAAGTCACTCCTCGGAAACTCTGGTCAGTCTTCTTGCCGTCGAGATGAACAGATATTTATGTCTCGAGCTTGATGACTGTACTAACGGTTAATCCTTTTGCCGAAAACATCTTTCGAGTCGTTATCATCTGAAGAGCTTCAACATGAAAAAGAATCTCAGTCAGTGCTAGAGGGCAGGTAATATATCCCGTACTCCATCCGGATTTATTCAAACTACATGGTCTACGCCTTACAATGAGCGTTATATATCAGGTTTTGACATACGCACAATATTGTCACGAGGCCATCGTGCGGGCACTTGTCGATGTGTCGAATTTCTGAAGAGGGTCGATCATAATTGGCTGAGTCCAAGTCACGCGAACCACATGACACGACACACCTCATATTCACGTCCCTTCTAACTTCACAGATACATTTTTTAAGAATCACGAACAGCCTCTAGACACAACCATACTAAGCAACGGTTAAATTCGTCTGCACAAAGACGGCATCACTCGTTCCAACTTTCACAGCAAAAACGCCTGGCTCAACGATCCACTTATTCTGCACACCCCATACCGCAAGCTGCGAAGACAAAACAGGTATCGTGACGGTTGTCGATCCTCCAGCACTGTATCCACATTATGTCAGAGTACATAATTGAGAAGGAGAGGAGAACGTACGGGATTTCGACTTTTTTAAAGCCGACGAGTTCTTGATTCGGTGTGACTACAGATGAGACGAGGTCGGTAATGTATACCTACACATACGAATGTGCGTTAGCAATGAGAATAGGATCTTTGCGCTAATTCATGAACCTGCACAACTTCCTTCCCGGCGACAGATCCAGTGTTGTGCACGGTGACGCTGACGGTGAAATCTTGTGACTGTTTGATCGTCGACGAAGACAACTCAAGATTCGTACTGTATCGCAGATCAGCAAAAAAGAGCAAAACCTTAAAACAGGTATGCGTTCACTAGTTGAAAGTGGTATAACTCAACCCATGTCCGAAGCTCCACAACGGAATCGGGCTATCGAGCACATACTATGTCCAACTCCTTATTACTCCCGACAGTATGGTCTGCAGAACACGCACCTGATGACCGAATGTGAGAGTACCGTTATCAGAAACAAACCCAGGGTCAAGAGGCTTGCTACCTTTGAGATAGTTGTAGAACGCGGGCGTCGTGCCAACACTTCGGGGGAACGAAACGGGAAGCTTTCCTGTGCAAGATACTCAATACTGACTAGACTGGAATGTCAATGAACGCACCGGAGGGATTAATAGCACCAAAGATAATTTCCGCGATCGCCAGTCCTGTAAAGTAGAAAATCAGTTCCAATACATAGAAACACACCCTGCATGTTCATCTCGTACTTACCACCCATCTCACCGGGGTAAAACTGCTGAACCACAGCATCAGCATCTAACACAATTCACACGTCCATCATTTAGCTATTTGTCTCCCAGAAACAGCAAAACGACACTCACGAGCCTGTATCCACGGTTCTGCAATTGGCTTCCCACTCACAAAGACCACCACAGTCGGTTTCCCAGCCTCCTTCACAGCTTGCACGAGCGCGAGCTGTGCACCGACAAGTCCGAGCTCTGAAAGGTCGACGTGCTCGCCAGTTGTCGCATTCGTCCCTGGCGTCCAGAGGTTCGTTTGGTCGAGAGACCATGTGCCCACCTATGTCCAGCGCATAGATACAATAGTATGACAGAGGGAAGGAGGAAGAGCACTATACGTACCATAACAACAGCGACGTCCGAGTTCCTCGCAGCCTCAACCGCACCCGGGATACCAGACTCATCATTCGACCACAATTCACACCCCTGCGCAAAGTTAATCTTCGTGGGGCTCGATATGTTCGTGAGGTATTGCTTGAAGCCCGCGAGGGGCGTAATACCTCTCTTTGACGCGTTCAGGAAGACGTAGTCACCGAACTGAGTTCCCAATCAGTTGTGTGTTAGTGGGAAAGGAGAGGAGATAATGTATGTATAGGACGCACGGTGACGCGGTCGACTTGGGGACCAATAAGAGCTATGGAACCCACGTTTGTGCTGAGTGGGAGCGTGTTCCCTCTGTTTTCTAGGAGGATGATACTCTCTGTGTCCGCAGCATGGAGTATTTCTTTGGATTCAGGGGTGCGGATGGAGGAGAGGTAGTCTTCGTAGGGGTAGGGATCTATCACAGCCAATCACTAAGGATTGTGAGCTGGCTACGAAAGGACACTACTTACTCTCGAACAATCCAAGAGCGAATTTTGCTCGGAGGAGGCCTTCAAGGGTGCCGTCGATTGAGTCCATGCTCACATTTCCGGCTTGGACTTGATCTGATGGATGGTCAGTACGAACTACACTGAAGTCAATGAGGGGTCCGGTACCTGGAAGAGTGAGAAAGGTGTATGTTCCTGTGAAATTGGTATGGAATGAGAAGCAAAGACGAGCGGTAGTAAACGGAGCCTTACCACCACCCATCTCTCCGCTGAAGTTGTCCACCGTGACTTTGGCTGCGCATTCCCGCGTCTCGCATGTCCCATGGAGCGTGATGAGCAGATCTACGGATCCCGCATCCGTAGTTACCCAGTATTTGTATCCCCACTCGTTCCTCAGCTATTGCAAGTGAGGTGGTCATCCATGAGGAAGATCCGACTAGAGACATGAAAAAGGGACTCACGATATCGGTCAGTAGATCTATACACGAATCATAGGTGTGAGATATTCACCGACCGGGAAGACGTGAGTATTTACTTACGAGTATTTGCAATAGCAGGTATACCATCATAGCTGGAGTATGCTGTCATGATTGACAGGCTGTCAATACACGCCCGGTTAAACGGCTTGAGATACATAGTGCGCAGTTCTCGCTCGCCACCGGACACCTGCGCCAAATTGCTGTCAAAATATCCATGAGCCTTCTGTACAACCCTTTAACCGAGACCCGAGAGAGAGAAAAAAAGGGGGAAAAAACACGCACAGACCGCCCTGCGGACTCCCAAACGCAGCAAAATGCTTACACGTCGCCGCAACACGCGCAATAGCTGTCTCACTAGTATTCTTTCTCCTTCCATCCTGCATCCCGGTAACGAACGCATGGCCCATTTCGCCCGTCAGGAACGGATCTTCCCCAAAGTTCTCCTCGACCCTACCCCACCGGAGTTCGCGGGAAAGGTCAAGCACAGGTGCAAACATGTGCGTGATCCCAAGGCCTTCTGCTTCATCAGAGGCTACGCTGGCGACTTGAGATACGAGGTCTGTGTCAAAGGATGCCGCGAGGCCGATAGGAGAGGGGAATATTGTCCCATTGTCCGTAAACCCGTGGAGGCCTGGGGAACATGAGACGGCGATCTGAGCTTGAGAGGGAGAGCGGACCTTCGGATTGGAAGAGCGCAGGTATACCGAGTGTTGTATTCTCCATCAAGTAATGCTGGCCAATGTTGATTGCGTATACGAGCTTTTCGTATGGAGTGAGATATCCCGCCCAAATGCTTCCACCCTTCAGTCGCATCATTTCTTCCTGTACGAGGTCAAAGCTTCGAGCACAACAAACCCCGTAAGTCGAACGTACGAGACCAGATTCGTTGAAGACATGAGTGTTATCGAGAGGATCTGTGAGGTTCATCCATCCATTCAGATCACCTTGAATCCTGATATTACACGGTAAAGAAACGCATCTGATACGAACAACAAAGGACATAAGTACAATTGAGAGACCTTCTCTTCCAATGTCATCCGGGGTAATAAGTCGGCGACACGATCTTCTATCGAAGCGTTAGGGTCTTTGTAGGTAGGAACAGAGCCATCTATATTCTTATCGCGAGCTTCAAGGCTGAAGTGCAAATCATCCCGCACACCGATAGAATTTTGGGCAGCCGCAAAGAGTAATAAAGCGGCGGTAAGTGCCAAAGTCGGCACAAATCTCCTTCGTACTGCCATTAGTACGATCGTGCAGGAAAGGACAGGAGAGACGCCAAGTTATCATCAATATCGACACCATTTATAGTGGAAGCTACGACTCACACACTACCAGTTTCGATTCACGGTGCATGCTAAATGGGGCCAAAAGATGCATCTGAGCTGGACCTCTTAATGCGAGAGCATGTAGGCGCAGTAAAAAAAGGACCATAGAAAGAACAGGTGACCGACGGGCCACATTATACAGGGCCGCGATGTTGCGTGGGACGGTTGAGGGCGGTCCGTCCCCCTACGCTCCGAGATTCTTCCGTGAACCAATGAGATTGGAGTCAGTCCGTAATAAGAGACGGATGTATGTTGTTGTCAGACTAGGCTGTAGGCTGCTGGCTGAGACTACGACGTCAAGGAAGATGGAGAGGACGGTGAGACATCGTGGGATAAAATGGATATTCCAGTACAGTTGACAGCAGTATTGTAATACCTTAATGAGAGAAATATTCTAAAGGAGCACGTCTGAGTTTCGAGAAGTCGTTTTTGCTCAAGTTGTCCACGTGTCGCTGTCCTGCGGGTTGGATTGCATCCCATCTCATTCTAACTTTAGTCGGCCATCGGTGTCGGCGGAAGTATGATTCCTTGACATCAGATTCTCACCTCAATCAACGAATGGCGTAGAAACCGGACGGGAAAGGCGCGGCTGTCTGAGAACGTTTCCAGTACAACTAAGTGAGCTTGACATCAGCCCAAAGCAGATCAAGAAAAGCTCGGAAACAGACGATACCAGTTCGAGAGAAATCAAGCGACGGCCTGCCAATTCTCCGAGATGCAGCGATCAGACTCGAACGCGATCAAAGATATTCTATAGAGGAGAGCTTGATTAAGATCAAGATCCGGACTGTTGGATGAGCAACACTAGACACGTCGATGGAGAACGGAAACTTGAGCATTGAGTTAATGCATACCATTGATATCGACGGCGATCAGCATATATAAAGTATTGGCCTTGAATTCACCAACATCATGAGGTGGATGATATATAAGTGAGTATAGAACATGTAAAACTGTCTTGTAAATCAGTAGTATGACTCGCGTATCGTATCCAATAAATAATTAAATATGAAATAAGACACCATCCAAAAAATGATCAACTTGAAATAGAGCTTCGATGTCCCTTCATCATGTTTTCCTGAAGCTATCCATTGCAATACTTATTGCCTTGGCGCGGGAGACCACGTCAGAAAACCCTTGTACATGAGTAGGCTCCCACTCTGTCGGTAAACGTTCCTGACCAATCCATTCGCGCATCCATTCCACGGGAACACCGACGTTCTCCCCTACACGGGTCTCCAGAACGCCAAGGATGATACCCATCTCGCCTCTGGCGATCTCCGCATGTAACCAACCCAGCTTTGGAGATTGCTTTTCTCGCCGTACGCGAGCACGCGCGACGTCAGTTGCGTCCATTAAGATGGGTCTGTCACCAGAATCCTGACCTTCTTTGGCCATCCGTGTGTCATCAAGAAGGAGACTGACCAGGCGCCCATCGATTTCGATAGGCGCGTATTGCTGACCTGTCGGTGTGTCCTCATGTACTAGGCTAGCGTTATGCTCTATCCGTGCATGCTCCCCAATCTCATAGAGGTCAACTCTCCGCATTTTTCGCAAGAGGAGGAAACCGCCAATAACCAGGAACCAAGCAAGTGAAGTGGAGAGATTGTAACATGCTTTCAGGCCCATGACAAGATCCCATGCGCTGAGGTTCTTTCCATCTCGTGCACTGTCAATGGTAATATTTTAGGTGAATTCCGAAATTGGCGGATGAAACGACACACATATAGCCGTGGTTTGCCATTGTGTTCAATGCAGGACATGGTGATCGACTGTCACCATCCTGTGCAGGACACCACTCATGAGTCTTGCCTGTGACTGGACAGTGGAACCCAGAGTGTGTATGCTTTTCAACAGTGGAATGGCAGGGAGGAGGAGACATAATATCAACGGCGGGGGGAATCTGGCACATAATTTCTCTTCCATATCACTATTTAAGTTAATGCAATGAGCTAGGTACTGACTGGGAACACCCCTGCATCAGAGTATGGCTATATTTCAAGCAGAATCTCATGGATTCAGGAAAAAGGATCAGTTTCAGGATGTCAACAGCCAGGGTACAACTCAACCTTTCCGTTTTGATCCTCTGACGCCACTGTATGCCGAGTTTCCATGTTCAAACCCCAAGAGCTGTGTTCAAGAGTGACTCGAAGTATTAAAGAATAATGTGCAGGTGTTAGTAAAATGACAGAGATGTACTTACCACAGCTTAAGGCCCCGCCATGATCAATAATCAGGGGGTCAGGGGGTTTGTGGTTACCGGCCCGGTCCGCAATTCCGTATCAATTCGCAGATTTCTACGCAATCCACGAATTCACAGCCTTGTCTTGTTCTACATCCCTGGTATCAGAGCTTGTATCCCATCGCGATCAAAACAATGCCGGAGCCAGCGTTTCTCTGACAACTTACTGCCGCAGTCTTGGATGGACCTTGGTCATCATCCGTTTCTTGTAAACTCTTCGTTGAGTACCTCCTTCGGTTGGCTGTACAAATGTCCAGAGAATCCCATGCTTTCCTACCGCCCTCATCGTCAGCCCTACTTGCATGCCTTCCCATCTCGAGGTCTCAATCAAAGCAGTGTGTGATTTTTCACGCGATTAACATTCCTGTGCCACAAAATAACCTATGTTGAATCACGCTGTCGAACCATCCAAAAGATTGATTTCAATTAGTCAATAACTACATCAAAATGTTTCATGCATGATATCAGTGTAATGTCTCCAAGTACGCCCAGAAATATCATGTCTATCTTCCCCTTCATCACATTTCCCATGACTCATCGCATCTTTCCAATTTCTTGCATCCGAAGCACATGCAACGTCAGTTGAAACGCTACATTCCAAACGATGCGAAGGGCTAGTGCTGATGGGAACGGATGAAAGAAGGCAGCTAGTGGACGTTTTCTGTAACGATCCGATACCAAAATTCTCTGCCTCAAAGATTATATCAGGCGCATCCGGAGATGGAGATATGAACAACGTTTTGGAGAATTTATGACCCGTCCGCAATAGCCCTGCACCGAGTACTTAAATATAGTTTCACTACGTGCCTGTCATTTTGGCTGTCCATTCCCCCCTCACCGTTGAGAGGGTACAGCAGCATTTCTAAGGCAAGTTGACCAGTTCTGTGACTAGCATTGTTGTGATAGCTGTGTGTCGCACGGAGAATAATAGAGCTGCCCTTCGATCATCTGCCTATAGGACCTTGACTGCAATTTGTGTGCTCGCCTTCCGGAGGGCTTGTCCCGCCTGTGCGATAGCTGCCGTGAGTACGTGCAAGGTATGTAATTGATTGTTTTTTTTACGTCTACTTTGCTAATAATTAAATTGAACCACATCATCGCGCGCTCAAACCCCACCCTGCGCCCTCCATGATGACATGATGACTTAGACTCGGCCCGCACTCAGAGCGGCACTTTGCCACGGCCCTTCTTGTTAGAAGACTAAACCTATACGACACGGTTATCCGTAAGTCCTCAGTCTCTGGTTAATCGACTGTATTAAGTTCATACCTATACGACACGGTTATCCGTAAGTCTGTATGTACTGGTAAGTAGTTGTTCGGTTGTATAGTACGTGTCTCGACTCACCCTCAGTCTCTGGTTAATCGACTGAGAGTGTCTGTATCGTAATGTGTTTATATAAATATGTTTTCCGTCCATTGTCTAAGGACAAAGGGAGGGCCAAGCCCGAGTGTGGCCCTGGGTCCTTTGTATTCCCCGGTCTGTGCGCTTCCGTGGCTCATGCTCACGGTGATCCCAATCCTGGATCGCAACACTTCTTGCCTCTCTAAGGTTCTTCAACCGCCTCTCCCTGCTTCCTTCATATGCAGGTCTGGCTCTTACGCGGACCCTCTGGAGGCTTTCGCAGTGTTGAGGCATGTCTTGAGTCCCTAAGACAGCCCCCGCCACCGACGCCATCCAACATGTTTCCGTTCGGCCCCTCCACCCTTTCATCTACTTCACCATCACTCCAACCACCCTCTGCCATCCCTGCCCACTTTCTGGCAGCACACCCTCCTCTTTATTTGTTACCGCTCACCTTTACTCCTACGCGTTGCGTCACCGCACAGAACCACAGAAGACACTCGGAGAACTCTGTACCCCTGCGCAGACACGGTAAGCCATTCTAACATCTATAATCACATTATCTAGCTGCCCCGAGCTCGCTTTCTCGACAAGCGCTCAGAATGGTATCCTACACACTCACCAACGTCATATTTGACCCTCCGGTGCGTGTAAGTTGGGACTTTGTTTTGTTGTACTAACTTTATTCTTACATTGTGCAGTTTCTGCCACCGCTCATCTGCCTCTTATGTCACGTCATCTTGGTGCTTTTGGAAGTTGTGCATTGCATGAGAGACTCGCGGAGAGCTTTCTGTGCACACCTAAGGCAGCACACTTTGTGCTACTTGATGACACCTTAGGGGGATTATTTATGCTGCCGAAAGTGCCCTAAGACAGCTAGACGTTGAGCGGTTGTGCTTTTTTATAACATTATAACAGAAATAGAACCTCCCAAGGTTTTCCATTTACCGCCTGGCCTCTTCATATTTACCTACCTTCACACCTCTGTACTCCTCTACCTACTATCTATAGGTAAAGAAGGGGAAATTTTAAGACTGAAGGCAAAAATTGACTTCCTCAAGAGGCAGGCAGCTCGCCTCACCAATTCTTACCATCTGTTCCACCCCCGAATGATCCTGTAGTCACACACAACATCTTGCTACCAAAGAACTCGCTAATAACAAGACATGATACTTGACTCTCAGGTCCAGGCTGTATCGGCGTGCCTCCAGAAAATATAAGTTTGTAGGCAGTGTTGGCAAGCAAAGAGAAAGTCTTTGAACCACACATAAACCTTGCCACCACAAACCTGTCGAATAAGTGCAAATCATCACATGTCACTGGCAGTGGATGCAACATCAAGACAAACGTGGAAAAATTTGATGGACATGGCTCTTGTATGTTGTCAACACAATATCCATATATTCCTGGCCAACACACTGATACTCCGGGGGATCAACAAAAATACATAATATCAACACTTCAACATCTTTCACTCTGCTCTCCTTACAAACGACTGTGGTTCCTCTCTAATGTAGGGTGCATGCTTGATTGGAGCCTTCACAATGTAAGTCATGCTCTGCTTTGACCTTTATAAAGATCATTGAACATTTCCCAGTGCCAATTTCCTGCTAGCTAATATCATAAAGCTTCTAGCAACCAGAAATCTCTTTTACTTCCCAACCTGATGTGTAAGTGGAGTTGTTCTTCAGAAACTGATGCTGCTCACTATTGCAGACCTTGATTTTCCTCAAAATTAGATGTGTTGTGACTTGAGAATGAGATTGGACATACTTTTTTACTTGATCCACCAGACAGCCAAACTAAGAAAACAAAGAATATTAGACAAGTAGACAATGGACTTGGCTGTGAACAAACTAGAATAGTCACTCTGGCCAGGAACAATATGACTCAAGAAGAACAGTTCTGAGTAGATAGTCAAACTAATAGAATTAAAAGTATTTAGTCAAATGTAACTGAAAAACATAACAATAGCAGAACCACAGAATAGCTACTAAAGGGAAAGAGAGTTCACCTGGGCAATTGGGGAGATGCTCATCTCTCAGAAGAAGACTTGGATCTCAAAATTCAAGCAGGGTTACTAAATCATTACAAGAGTCACTAGAATGATATTAATTCTGATAATAAAAGCCAAAAACATGATCAAGTCAAACTAAGAAAGAAAGGGCTTACAGTTCACCAAGCTTGATAATACAATAGAAAGTATTCTGGACTATTAAAACTGGGGAAAGCATCACTAATTCTAGGAGGGACAGGAAGTAGAGTACTCAAACTGTTGAACTAATTATTTAGAAAAAGTGTTCTAGGCCAGTTGCTTAATGATCATTGGACAGATACATAACAATTCATTCAACTATAACTCAGAGAACTCCTTTAGTGAGGAAGTATTTGACAGTGATGACAAGAAATCAAGCTTGAGTAACTATCCATCAGACAAAGAGTCCAATGAACTGGCCTTGAGGAAGCAAATGGGTAAGAAGAGCAGTTGATACCAAGAAAAGAAGCATAAAGTTTGCAATAGATGTAAGAAAAAACTTAGTCTAGGCATATCAGACATCAAGTTACTTGGATAGTATAACTCATATCCCTGAGAAATATAATGGGAGTCCAGACATACAGAAGTCTATGCAGTTTACAAACCAATGCTTGATCTATCTGGCCAATGGGCATGTAAAATTGAAATGCTACATTGCTGTTGTATCTAGTAATTAAGAGATATAAATATTCTACTTCAGAGAAGTATTCAAGAGACAAAAGAAATGAAGTCTTAATAGTTCTTTCAAGAAATATTCAACAAATGCTTCCTAGTTAACTTGTGAAAGTAACAACATAATTCTAGCCAGAGCAAGCACCTTTTAGTATGAGAATATATTGCTAAACTAGAAGAATACTTCATTTATGAAAAACTTATTAATAGTCAAGAAAAGGTTGTTGTAAGGGTGACCTTTGGAAGCTATGGCTCGATCACACAGCTAGCAGAGAAAGATTCAAAGTGTATTAGTATGTATAAGTAAGTAATAATAGTTACACACCTGGCAGAGGGAGATCCAAAGAGAACAAGTTTAAGGATTCACTTTGCCAGACACTTAAGCAATAGAAGTAAGTCACATAATATTACTGCTGGCACCCAATTGTGTTTTTTTAGGGAAAGGTAATGAAGAAACCTGTTGTGCCATTTTTAATGTGCTAATTTCTGATGGAAAAAGTCTTTAAACAAAGAAAATATGACTTTTTCTCTAGTAAAAAGCTGGCCAAGAAACAGATAACAGGTTTCTTTGACTCTTTTTTCATCAGAAACATATTCTAGCCCCAGCAGTGTATAATAAGTCACATGTAATGGTCACATGTCCAGATTACCTGTTTGGGTCACATGTCTAGATCACATGTCTAGATCATCTGCTGAGATCACATGTCTAGATCACATGTGCAGCTGAGTCTGAATAGAGGAAGTAAATAATGGCTTGATGGCAGAATTTAGTCCCTCTTTGGAAACTTAGACTAATTTGATGTTGAAGAAGTCTGGCATCAGACCAAATAAATCAAACACTGCTGGCACCAGAACCTGTTTCCAGCAGAAAAAGTGACGAAGAAGTGTGTCATGCCATTTCCAATGTACATATTTTTAAAGGAAAAAGGTTTGAGACAATGGAAAATGCCTTTTTCTAAGGCAAAAAGTTGCTAAAGAAATGGTATGACACACTTCTTTGTCACTTTTTCTGGAAGAAACAGATTCTGGCACCAGCAGTGAAAGGAGTGTAGCCTGTGCCATCTCCAAACCAAGTAGGCAGAGGTCCAGAGAGTTGAGAGCAAGGCTGAGAGGTGAAAGAAATAGATGTAAAATGAGTGAAAAAGGGTGAAGAAATAAATAAGAAATAGTAGTCCCCTGACAATTTCTTATAGTGATAGTTTTAGTTATAAACAAATTGAGATTTAGAAGACAAAAAAAAACTGTGAAAAAGAAGACACTTTACATAAAATTTCCTATAGCAAAAAATTCTTTCTTTCTATTCAGACAAACTGCCAGGCCTAAAATTCAAGTTGAACAGCATATGCATAGATCTACAATTACTGCTAGTGCCAAAACCTGTTTCCACCAGAAAAATTGACAAAAAAATGTGTCATGCCATTTTTCTTGGCAACTTTTTGCCTTAGAAAAAGGCATTTTTCCTTGTTCCCTTGAAAATCTATATATTAGAAATGGAATTTTTTCTGATGGAAACAGGTTCTGGTTCCAGCAATGAATACATGAATGAGTTACAAAACAAAGTGCTTCAATATATTACTTAGAAAATCTTAGAGTTCATAATAATTGCAACAAAAAACTGGGTTGCCTACTTGAAAATAAATTGAAAGATAACATTAATGAGCCAAACAAAAAATATGGATTCTGGTGTACTAATAATTCTAGAAGAGCTTACTTCTATTATTTTTACAAAAACTAAATCAGAATCTGTATTTACAAGCCTAGCTGTTAATCTTGAAAAAGCATCCTCTAGATATAATTTCATAGTATCAAATGCAGCAATAAAATTAGAATTAATCAAGAAAAGAAGAGAAATCTGGGGAAAATCCCTTAAACTTCACAGGACTCTCTTGGAGCATATCAAATTACTTCTTTGAAGTCTTTTACTATTTTTTGTTGTCCTACTAGTTAAAATCTTGCTAACTGCCTAGAGTCAAAATCAGCTCTGAGTTTTTGACTCTAAGTGGGAGTCTTGTTTATTTCATTTATACTATACTTACTAACAAAATCATCTTCAATTCTTTGACTCTAGACTTTTATTGACATATACTTCAATGCACATCATTTTGCAATATGCTGTGTCAGAGGTTTGGTACTTCCCAACAAACACATATCACTATAATTGTGCCTGTAAAAGCTCAAGGTTACTATCATCTCTGTACAACATGTGATCTATCCAGCTCAGGCAAGACCAAATAATTCAAAAAGTTATTAACATAATGCATCTTGACAACTGGAATGATAATAACATGATACAAAAGAGATTTTAATGGATTTCAAGAGTTTCAGTTTAGGTCAAGCAGTGACAGAAAAATGGGAATCAAGCTACACAATGAAACTTCCTGTTGAAGTGGGATTGAGACACATGATGAGGCAAGGGGACAAGCACATGATGCAAGGGGGAAGGAAAAGCAGGATGGAAAAACTGTAAAGCATACACAAAAAGATTAGATGTGGGCACCAAAACACCTCAGTCATTACCTTACAAACTAAGATGAGTCTGGGCCCATGCATATTTACACCCACACATACTAACTACATACACAGTAACTTTGTCAACAGGTACATAGTAGAATATAGTTGTTACCTTACAGACTGTTACAGACTGAGTAACTTTGTCAACAGTTTCTTCTTACTACCATCTCTGAGCATCCTGCACTAATTTTAGTAGATGTCTCTATAACTCAGTCAGGCCTTGGCACTTTGCAGAACCCCCTCAGAGCACATTGGACTACTTTTCCAAAGTCCTCTAGAATTTCCTGTTGCCTTCCAAGCATTTCCAGTTAGCAAGTTGCTTGCTCTATAAAGTATCCTCAAGTCAGCAGTTTCTGACATTGAGGAACTATGAATCACAGGTCCATATTCCTGGTCATATCACTGTACCATGTGGGGAACATTTCCAGCTTATGGAGCTGAGAATTTGGTGGAGCATTCACTGCAGCCTTCATGCCATTACTGTGCTTGCTGCATAGTCCTCAACACCTATTTGTAGCATAGAGCATGTACTACAAGTTCTTCAATGATATTGATCAGGAGTAAGGCCATCATCTCTGAGTAGTACCTGCTGCATATTTAGCAGGATTTCTTTTAAGAAAATCTTGCAGATGGTCCAGGCATTGGAGCATATCGCTATAGTTTGCATGGTCAATTAATACATTGATATTTTTAGTGTAGGTAGTGATGTAGAAGGCCTCATGAGCCTCCTGCCTTGTCATTGCACTAATGAACTGATTATAGAATTCAAAGATTACCTCTTTAAATGTCCAGTGAGTTATGGCTTGATTTGAACTGACTACATGATGGTGGAATCATTGCTTGCTTGGCCTCCCAAAAATTCAGAGAAAACAAATACTCACTCTTTATCTATAGTCTCTGCTATACAGGCAGGCTGCTAAGTGATACCACATGTCCATAGTCCACTCTTTGAGGTCATTGCACTTTGAGGCTTTTTTGTATAACTTAACATTACATGGGTCAGCTTTTTCTGGCTTCACTTCACAAAGTAAGTGTGGTGCTACACCTACACATCATTGATAATTGTAACCAGTCACTAATGCATGTTGTCTATATAGGCCCAGGTCACTTTGTTCAACCCTGATGTTTGTTTCATTCCTCTGCAGAAGCAAATGTTGCAAATGCTCATTTGGTCCTAGAAGGCCTTTTATGTCACTTCCTCTATAAGAAGTGTGATCCTCTTCTCCAAAGTGCCCTTGTCTTGACACACTTATAATTTTATGGCCTTCATGGTCATGAGTTGGCCACAAACCTTCATACTATAGAGTAGGCTCTCTGTGATTATTCTAAGCAGGGCTTGATATCCTTTAATGTTCAAGTCAGGTAGCTGTGGCTGAGATGCTTGATTTATGGCTGCTTGCTCAATAAATATCTGCTTCAATTCATCAATGGGTGTAGCCTCATTGAACACAACTCCTTGATTATCAACCAAGAAGTATTCACATTGTCTTAAATCTTGAAGCCACATATGCTGGTATGCAACTCTATCTTGAAGACTATCTACTAATGGTATATGAGTAGCTATTGGGGCTTGCTTATGCAATTCCTCTATAACTTGAGAAGTTTGTATTTCTTCTACCTCGAGTATGGCAGGTAGAACTGCTGCAAGTATTAATGACATGGTCTCCACAATTGATACAGGTACTGTTGAATGCCCTATAAAATGTTACCGTTACTCTGTGGCAGCAGCATGGGCAGCATACTGAGGGGATTTCAGCCTGCTTATAGCTTTGTCAATATAGTGCAAAGTGAATCTTCTCAGAGGATTATAGGCATAAGCTCAGTATCTGCTGGATTGACTGAGCTGTCAACCTGTGTTGATCCTTACGGTCCAAGTAAGCCTGGGCTTCAAGATCAAGAAAAATGAAATATATTCATCGCTGTATGACAATGGAAAAATACTACTGTCAAGGACCACTGACTCAGGTGCTCCTTATAGAGCAAGCAACCCCCTAATTGGACGTTCTGGTGAAACAGCTGGAGCTCATTGGGGAGCCTTTTGAATAGGAGTGAATAGATAATATAATAAAAATTTGAAAAAGATAAGATAACAAATGAAACATACCAAGTGTTGCCACATACTCATGACATAAAATGTATCCGTATTGCCGAGCTACTAGTCATTTTCTTCGGGGTTTCGGACGATTGAGCGACTATATGAATAAAATAGTGAACCCTCAGTGGTTTGAATAACACCATGTATTGGGCATGTAAGAATAAAAGAGTGACTTACAGGTGGTATGTAAAGTAGACTCACACCTCAGCGGTTCAATAACACTCTGTGACATGTAACGAACGAAATAAAACATACGATTACATATTCTCAACAGTGTTCAGGGCCACCGTGAGTGAGACCGTCGCTCAGGCTCCAGTCACAGGGTCGACCTCTTTGTCCAGACGACAGAAAGACAATGGATGGAACACATTACTTGCATTACTACAGATAGAGATTTGTTCATAGGAACCTTACTGCAGCAGGACTCTATGGCCTCGTCCTACAAACATAAAACTCAAACCTCCATGGCCCGCCAGCTTCAACTTCAGGAGAAAGTCTCTACCTGGTTATCAGAGATTACTACAGAACTCCCTGGCTGAAGCATATGCCGACAATGAGTGTGGCGTTGGTCCGTTTTAGAAGATGGGCTGAAAAGGTCCATGTCGTCCGTTGAGTGCGAGGAGATTTGGGATCTCGTGACTCATCGTACTGCGGAGGTAAGAGTACTCTGGCGCAGTCTGAGGCCTCTGCCGAAGCTGAGGAAGTGAAGGCACGCCGGTGAATTCCGGTCACCGTACATTGTACATTTCGCTCACGACTTCCTCCTATTCTTAAGTGGTTCTTTCCCCTGATTAACCCCCACCGTTGAATTGCTATCACCCCGTGGAACTATCGGTTTATTGACTTGATTCTACACTTTATGTATCACTTTTGCCACTTTATGTATATCTAACAATTTGCATGTGACGATATCAACCACTGTTGTCGAGACATCCGTTTCGGTATATGTACAAAGAAAATGTCCTATTCCATCCATTTGCTGAAACCATTATCCTTAGTCCATTAAATTTCCCTTCGCCGCTTTGACTTACGAGAAGGGCTCGGAGGTGCAAATAACCTTCCTACGGTCGTGAAATTATTGTTCAAAAATGTCGCGTCATCTGTGGTGCCCACAGGGCCCGTACGCGAGAAGCTGTTAACACGGGAGAACGTCCTAGGCGTGGTCGGTGTCGTCAAATCATGGACCGGTGTGCTAGGCGTCGGTGTTATCTCCGCTAATGTTTGAGAAGACGGAGATGTAATGGGAAGGATAGGGTGGAGATCAAGCTGGTCCGGGGTGGGGCTGTCGATTCTGGAAGGAAGGCTAAAAGGAAGATTCTCAAGGCACAGTCTGTACCCGGCTTGGATGACACCGAAGTAGTCAGTGTCCCTGGTAGATACGGACGAGGAGCTCTGCAAAAAACTAGGGCATCAGGTTTGAATAGACGCCGCGTTTGGCATGAGAGGGTTCTAAGGCGGTGGTTAGAAGTCTTTGAAGTGAATCCTGCAAGACGGTGAACATACCAGAGTAGATTTTGACAGAGTCGAGGGGATTCTTCTCCTTCATCCCGTAATGCATCAGTGAGAAATCGCAGATTACATGCTCGACACTGAGAGTCCGGACAATCTCTTTGATTGAAGGATCATCCTTACTAGCTTCCTCGCAGCTTCCACGATTGCTTTGAAAGTATATTTGTCTGGAATATCTCTGCCCAAGGCCAGTGGGCAACCTTGTAGTCGACCATCCTGTAAAGATCGCGTGTCCTGATGTGGTCAAAGATCGCACGAGCTCTCTCCGATTCCTGTTTGAACCTTGAGCCAAAGAAGTGCAGTACATACATTCAACTTACAGTCTCTGTGGACTCTTCAATTCGACCCATGATATCACCCGTAAGGTAAAGATACTCCCTGGATTGTAAACACGCTTCGCGATCTGCAGGTATGGATCTGCTTCGAGAAGCGCATCTATGATCATGTATTCGATCGCCTTCCCTGGACAAAGAATAAAAAAGTAGAACGTTCGCTAAATAGGATATGGCATACCAGCCTTGTGACTGTAAATCATCTTGTGTAGTGTGGACCTAGTAGCACAAATCTTGTATATGAGATTTGCATCCTTAATATCATAACATATTTGATCGTCAAGGACGCGGGCGGAGTTGATGATGCTAGTTTGCATATAGATCATTATACGCATGAGGAAGAGTGAGGCCACGACGAACCGCATGACAGTTTGTTCATTTTGTCACCCACCATGTGTGAATCGCGCGGTATATAGTCAAACCTGCAGTTGAACGGTTTGAAACGGTTTGATAACGCAGTAACATGGAAACCTGGATCACTCACTTGTCTACATCGAGCCCGTTCCGTTTGTTGGCGACAATGTCAAACAGGAAGGGTTTCTCATCCGGGCTATGCCATAATCAAAGATACGGCCTCTTTCCCGACAATAGTGACTAACCGACACTGTTTCGGATCGCCAGAAATAAGAGCTTTGTATGAACTGCCCGTCCCACAAGTGGCTCCAAGGCCCATGACCAAGGTTGTGGCAAAGGCCTGCGATCTCCACACATTCGATATCACGATCCATGATACCGAGGTCAGGTTGGTTATTCTTCAAATGTGTGGCCATGGACCGAGCGAGGAATGAAACGCCTTTAACAGAGATCGTGTAACGGTTTTCTGAAAACATTCAAAACATAATCGCATACCAATACAATGTTCGAAACATTGCACGGATCATGGAGTCTGAAGAGGTTTGCTCCGATCCCATCAGATTAACCTCATCGCTACCTTATATTCTGTACTATTATGTGGACATTATTAATATGGCCTTGTCAAGTGAGTATTCGCATTTCTCACATCTCTGGTGACGTCAAGTGCATTAGATAGGTCTTATATGACCTCCACTTCTTGCATGTAAACTATTTTTTTCATGATAAATACGCCAAGCACAGTGTGAACACCCGTGCTCTATGAATATTGTTGCCGAGATGTGGCCAACTTGTTTCTCCGCAAGAAAACCAACACGTGTAGATCCCAAAAGTCTCAGCGGAAATGAAGGTGGGATCGAAGATCATCGACATCATCCACCTCGTCGATAAGTAGCGGCGTTGCAGCGTGGTCTCACTCGATATCATCAACGCTGAGACCACTGATTGTTCATCTTCCCCGTCCTCCTACTTAGGCGTCGTCCAGGCGGAAAACGTCGAACAAGGCCCCACTGGGTTGAGGACGAAAGTCATGAAAATGGCATCAATAATCCAAAACAGCCGGACGTTACAAGGAGCGAATTTACAAGTATCTGTTTATGTAAGGGAGAACATGGACAACAGCATACAAATACGCATTCTACAAGCCTGAAGATCTTTCTGCCAAGCGTTTCGGTCAAGTGGTGATTCGGAGCTTCATTCGGAGTGTCAGAAGCACAATTGTGAATGGATGTCTGGATTTAATATGCTTTTTGTTCAATTCATTGGATTTGCTGAGTGTGTTAGTTCCTGAGTCGCGATGCATGGTTACTGAGGAAGCGGAGTGCATCATGGAGGTGGACGAAGGAACGGAGTGAGCTGTGTTAGCAGATCAACGCGAGACGTGACAAACAGGTGGCCGTTACGGTAGACGTGTGACAAAAATACATTGTCGGAGACTTCATCTCTGTTTGGTTGAAGCCTGTAAAGCGCTTGTCACTAACACCATTGACATCGCTGAAGGTTGACTGTTAACGACGCCTTTTTACCAATGTCGTACCCAGACTGATATAAGTTTCGTGGATCAAGGTTATACCGGAGACTGAGTAGCATACCTGACACTACTGAATACCGCAAATTCAGCAGCTTACATAGATCTGTATTAGATCTATCTACTGTCCACTACCGAATTTACATGTCACCCAGTATCATCTGTAGGCTTTGTGAATTCTCTCTCCTCTACCAAGCTCGAGCACTCTTCCACTTGTCGAAACATAATTGTATCTCCATTCATAGATGCTGTAGACATAGTCCTAGGAGAGTTGCTTCCAGCTTGATCCCACTGCTCATGAAGGCGGATTACCATGCGGCAACTCAGAAGGGGAAACACGGCAAGTGCAGTGCTATAATGATAAGAAGAATTGTGTTCAATGATCATTGGAGAATGCATAGTACTTACATGTTTGTCAGAGGCTCGATGTACACGGCAGAAAATACCTAAGGACCATTAGTTGTTGAGTTACTGACACAAAGATATCCAATCACTGGAAAAGCTGCAGCAACAACGAGAAGGAATGCTGCGATTGCAAAAGTATAGAAATAATAAAGAGTACCTGACAAACTTTAGTGAACCAGCACCAGCGGCAAAGAAGGAAAAGATCCACCGTCGTAGTGCATCACTGTTTGAAGAGGCATTCTTTGCCCAAGCAATCGTTTTGAGTGTCGCGAAAACTGCACTGCTTTGAAAGATACAAGACACAACTCCACTATTGTCCTATCAGTGACTTCCCTCTCTTTGAAAAAGAAGGGAAAATAACCTGTAGAGTAGAGAGTAAACAACGAATAGCGAGCAACTCGGATGTGGTGATTATCAAACAATACATCATAAAAGGATGCTGCCATAGAAGACGTCTTTATGGATAATTCTAAAAGACCAATCTCTGCGGAAAAGCTTGCGAGAACAATGACAATGAGAAAAATCATTATCGCTCGGTTCTTGCCCCAGATAACCCAGGTCCTGACAAGAAATATCACTATTGTAACATTCAGGTCCGTTACGGAAAGGGATTGAAAAATTGAAAACAAACGATCAGCAATTAACAATGACACATATGCACCCCCTAAGACGAAAATAAGTACCAAATGTAACCCATAAACAAATGAGTCCATACAAGTTGAGAACAGACTACCAGACCCAGCCTGCCTCGAGTTCAAGCATAACAATACCAATAAAGTGACTAGGGGAACGAGCCGCGTCAATAGGTAGAGAATCTTTGGAAATTTCCATGAAGCCTTCCAGAGAATAAGATGTTCAAGGTATAATAAGTCCATGTATTCATACACCTAGAACTTCTTGTTCATGCTAACATGAATGTAATAGAATATTGAGATCTGCCTACCCATAATGCGAGGGATGAATCTGTTCATGCATTTAGTAATGGATTACCCTTCACGGTTTGATGAGGCACTTAACAGATGGAACACTATTTAAGCAGCATAAGCAATCCTATCGTATCCAGGGTGGAAAGAAGCACATACTTGTCTCATGAAGTCTTCCCACAAGATGTCCTGACTGAGGTTTATCGCTTCGAGCTCCATTGAAAGTACTTGCGCAAATGTGGCGGGAAGTGTAGAACGGATTTAAAAGATCGTCAATCGAGGTTTTTATTGAAAAAATAGAAATAGAGTAGATTAGGAGTGGATGCCCCGTGGCATACTCCATAACGTTGTCAGTTGGATTATAAGTTTCAGCCTGGTCAATAAGATGATCATTCAATCTTTTACCGGAGTAAAACAACGATTCCTGGTACCTACAATCTACGTACAGGGCAGTTCCATTTGGCATTGGTGCATTGATGGGTGCCTGGTAGACAAACCGGGAACACCCGCTGAATAATGGATGATGGTTCCTTCGAAATGAAACTAGTCCACAAAATCCAATTTTATCATCAACTTTGATCAATAGTTTGTCAAGATACTGACGTTACGTTGTATCACTGCAGACAGATTTCTCAATATCATCAAAACACTTTAATGTGGCATTAACCTTAACAGCCAGAGACCCCAAAATCACAGTTGTTTCAGAGGCCCTGAGAGTGTTGTAGAGCTCAGGTTCCAGAAAAGGCCTCAAAAGACCTGTGTATGGAAAGATTCGAACCGTTGAGACCCGGCATTGTCAAATGATCTGATGGCATGTAGGGCCTTACATGTTCACAAATCTTTGTGAGCTCGGAGTTGTTCCGAAGGTGGAGAATAGTCAGTGAGCCATGGTGTATTACGATCTGAAGTAACGAGTGGAAAGAAGACATTGATTTAGTACACACAAGTTATATCTCAGATTCATTGGGCCATATAAGAATGCTGAGGCTGAGCCTGACATGTCTAATTACATGTTGGAATTACTGCCAGCATTGCAAGCATGCCATATTGTGCCTAATTCCCTGCATCATCACTCCAAACATTCAGGTCAAATGATGATGTCTTGTTCCCAAACCAAGTTGTGCCATATGTGTATGACTATGTGTAATGAGGAGCAGGAATGGTTTGTAGATGACCTGCTAGGCCATTAGTGGAATGATGAGGGCCAGTTGGAATGGGAGGTCTAATGGAGCCCTGGAGATATGGTGTGGGAGCTATATCAGCATATACCAAGCTGGCAGTTTCAGACTGCTATTTAGAACTGCAGAGCATCTTGCATCTTGCATAGCTGGCCAAGTGCAGGACCCAGAAGCCAAACTGAGTGTGGCAAATAGACGAACTAAAATGGGGAAGGGAATGACATAAGCTGTGCGAGCACCAGGGTGTCAACTAACACGAGAGTTTTATTTATTTATTTATTTCCTACTTCATGCTCTATTATTGCTCATAGGGGCTGAGGATTATCACAGTGAATAATGTCATTGTTTCATGTACCATGAGCTGAGCTAGGAGATCAGAGCTCACAGAGCTCTGATGGGGAAAAAAATTGAGGAAATATCAGTGGATTTGTGTTGTATGCTCAAGCCCCTCAAATGTTTGTGCAGGGGCAAAAAATGCCTATGCAAGGGCCAATGCCCATGTTTTCATGCCAATGCCAATGCAAGCCAAACCACCTTCCAATGGCTGGTCCAGGCCTTTTCTGTGAATACAGTGCCCTGGGCCTTCTAGGATGCAGTCCCTGATCATCTACACAAATTCAAGGACATTTTCTTCAGGGCCTTTTTTGACTTCCTCCTAGAGCACAAGCAGTGGAACCACACTATTGAGCTCCTGCCTGGCATAGCCCCCACCATCTGCAAGGTCTATTCTATTATGCCCAAGAAGGAGAACAAGCTAGATGCATTTCTCCAGGAAAATCTTGAGTCTGGATATATCCACCCCTTGAAGTCTCCAATGGCCTTGCCTGTGTTCTTTATTAAGAAAAAGTATGGCTCCTTTCAGTCAGTTCAAGGCTACTGCATGCTCAATGCAATGACTGTCAAGAATTGCTACCCACTCTCTCTTATCTCTGAGCTCATCAACAACTTCTAGAGAGCATGTTATTTCACCAAGTAGATGTCTGGAGGGGCTACAACAATATGCACATCCAGGAGGAAGTTGAGTGAAAGGCAGTGTTCTAGACAAACTGTGGGCTGTTTGAACTATTAGTAATATTCTTTGGCCTTATTAACAGCCCTGCCATCTTCTCAGACAATGATGAATATCATTTTTCAGAATCTAATCATAGATGGTGTGGTGTGTGAATACCTTGCTAACATCCTTTATACCCAGACATTAGAGGAGTATTACCATATCACTCAAGTCATCCTAGACCACCTCCACCAGCACCAGCTCTACTTCAAACCAGAGAAGTGCAAGTTCAAACAGACCTAAATCAAGTACCTCAAGCTGTTATCTCACATGAAATGGCAGAGATAGATCCAGCAAAGGTGGCTAGAGCCCCAGAACAAGAAGAAAGTGCAGGCCTTCTTGGGATTCACTAACTTCTACTAGCATTTCATCCATTCATCCAGGACTTCTCTCACCATGTATGCCTGCTGTTTGACCTCACAAGGAAGGATGTCCTCTGACAATGAAGCAATGCAGAGCAACAGGTCTTCAATACCCTAAAATCTGCTGTCACCTTCAAGCCTGTCCTTATCTTTTCCAATGACAATTATCCTTTCTATGCTGAGGCTGACAGCTCTGACGTCATAGCTGGCACATTACTGTCCCAGCGGTCCTCAGAAGATGGTAAGTGGCATCCCATTATCTTCTACTTCAAGAGCCTCAATGGACTACTATTTCACCGTTACTTCTTCACTCCTCAACCACTACTTCTTCACTTTTCAGCCCTGCTCTTTACTCTCTGGACACTTTTCAACCTTGCTCTCAACCTTCCAGACTTCTGCCTACTTGGTTGGAGGGACAGCACATGCCACACTTCTGGAATTTACTCAGTCTGAGGCCAAACTCTCTCAAGCATCAACTTGAGCTGAGTTTTAAAAGAAGGAGTATTTCTGACCAACTTGCCATCATTTACTCCCTCTTTTCAAACTCAGCTGCACATGTGACCTTAGCATGTGACCTAGACCTGGAATCCAGACATGTGACTACAAGCAGGTGATCTGGACATGTGATCCTCACATGTGACTTATATATCATGTGATTTACTTTTATTTTCTGAGCGCCTGGCAAGGTGAATCCTTAGACTTGTTCTCTTTGGATCTCCCTTTGCCAGGTGTGTAGTTGTTATTGCTTACTTTTATTACTTATACATACACTAATACACTTTGGATCTCCCTTTGCTAGCTGTGTAACTGAGCCATAGCTTTCAAAGGTCGCTCTTACACAATGTAATAGAACAGAACTACAAAATCCATGATAAAGAGATGCTGGTGATCATCTGATCACTAGAAGGGTGGCACCATTTTCTGGAGGACTTTTAAACAATAGCCAAGAAGCTCAATCATTGCCAGGCCCTCATTGCAGGCCCAGCAGTCTCTCTACCTTGCCAACTTTGACTTCTTCCTGCACCACAAGCTCAGAAGAAGCATGGAAAATGCAGATGCTCTGTTCTGACATGCAGACTACAGCTCTGGAGTGGGGAATAATGACAATATCATACTTCTGCACCCAGAGCTATTTGATATTCACTATTTACATGCTGGAGAGAGTGTTGATCTAGAGAGACAAAGTCAATGTCTTCTAGAACATTTGCCAGAGCAACTGGAATGGAGTGCATGAGGACTTTATAGCAAAGGCCATGTTACTCTGCATTCTGGATGGCTTTCCAGTGCAAAATCTTTACAATCTAATGAGTGGGGCTTGCAGAATAGACTCCTCATCTTTTGTGGCCATATTTATGTTTCTAATATCTCAGAGATCTGAAAATGCATTGTCAAGCAGCACTACAACTCCTGTGTGACTAGCTAGTCCTGCAACTACTGATAGCCTTATATGTTGTAGTACAGTGGCTCCTACACCTAGAGGCAGAATTTTAGTACAACAACTATGTTCACTCTACCATTAAGGTCTCTTTGGTCCTCCTAGATATAAAATAACACTCCTGGATGGGCTTTGGACTGCAAGTACACCAATTGGAGGTTGAGTTTGTGAACAAATTTGTGAATTAGAGGTGCAAAGCACAGAACAAGGCAAATGTAGTGCTAGCCAAGGCAAAAGATGACATGGCCTGATACTACAACTGGTAATGGACCAGCAATCACATATATCTAGACAGCTCTAACATTGCCACCATCTGACCCTTGAAGAAGTTAGCTTACTGCTAACTCAGACCAGATATGGTTGAACAGCAAATAAGCTTTTTAAGCCTATCAACTCTAGTTATTTGCCAGAATGCACCAACTCTATCTAGTCTTAAACATGGTCAAGCTGTTACTAGCTCTGGAAGACTCCACACTAAAATGACATGCACTTCTGCCCCACCTCCAGTCCTTGCTAAAAGCAGCCCAGAGTATGAAGTGGAGAGGGTCTTGGACAGCCATCTATTCTGCTGCAAGCTACAGTACAAGATGAAGTAGAAGGGCTATAGTTCAAAGACATTGACATATCAGTCTCAAAGAACTCAGATAGAAACCAAGAGAGAAGCAAAATCAATCTATTTTATTGCTTTAAGAGTACAAATCAAGCTGAAACTGTCAGCAAAAGGTCAAAAATTGTAGACCAAATATACTTTGGGAATAAGATACCACCTGCACACTACTCTGCAATCTGCCCTGCAATGGTTAGAACATGCAAGGAAAACACAGCAATCTTGTTGAAACAGCAACAGCTGATGTGATGGCAATAGCTGATAAGATCTGATCTCAGATCAGTTCTGAGATCAAGGTCATCAAATCAATTATGATCAATACCAGGCTACCATGTTACAATGCTACCAGTACCTCTCAGCTCCTTACTATGCATGTACAAAATGCAACAACTGTTAACAATGAAGTAGTCTGTTCAGGCAAGAAAGGAATGAGGGCACAAGGATAGGACTAGATACATAAGAGGATAGAGGCATTTGGCCAAGGAAAAAGAATAGATGAACTATTAGCCAGACTAAGTTTTCAGAAGGACAAAAACCAACCAACTGGTGCTTGAGTATAATTATGACTTGACAGACTATCATGTGAATGTGGCACAGTCTATGCATGCAGGAGGAAGGTATAAAATGGAGAAGAAAATGGAGGAGTCTGGCAAGAAATACTTGCCATGGCTCAGAGTCCCCAGAGAGCAGACCTCTCAGGCTTAGAGAGCTTGTATAGTCCTCAGAGTTTTTGAATAGTATTATTTTGAATCCAATGTTGAGTTAGACTTTACTGGTAATTCAAATTAAATCAATCAACTACTTTAATAACTTCACAAATACTATAAAGTACACATTGGTGTGTAACTATAAGCCTTTGGAGAACTTGTGAAAATAAAAGCTACAATACAAAGTTTTGACCTCAATCCTAATTGAGTCTATTTAAGCTTTACATTTTACATCAACAGACTTTAAAAGCCCTTTAAAAATGTTTATGCCCTGGCTCTTGTCCAGTAATTTCACCATATACACCTTGATGCACTCCAAGCTATCTGAGGCATTTACTCCATCTTTCCAACTGACCAGGTGATCTATGACCTCTTCTACCCTGCAGGTCAAGGCACTGCACTCTAAAGAGGGGGTGATTTTAAGGGACTTCTATGTTGGGACTCTTCAGACTTTTTTAAACTACCCCAGAAATATTCAAGGATATTTCTAAGAATGTTTCTTGTACTGTACAGTTGTTTTCATGTTTTCACTCTTGTGCTAATATGCCATGCTACAGCAAAAATTTTTTTTAGACTTTTTTTCTTTGGATTTCTCTTTGCCAGGTGATTAGTTATGTTTTCCATTGCACCTACACTTTTTAATACACTCTGAGATACTCCAGTGTGAAGGTGTTACTAGTAATAAACTTGTTCTTGTCAGAGAACCCATCTTTCATCCCTTCTTCTCACCCTTTAATCCTCCTCCAGCTACTCCCACTATAAACTGCCTATATGCATTTTTTCAAGCCCTACCAGACAATACTACTTTTAGGACTTTAGCTGCATTGGTTCTCTGTCTATAATTCATTTACTATCAGCTTTCCAGCATAGCCTCTTTCAGATTTGGACAGTCTCCAGGTTTCCACTGTTTCAGGTTAGGGTTGAGGCTTTTTATTATTCTGTACAGTAGCTCCCACAGCCTTGAAAGCACCACTTTTGGCATAGAGAATCTTCAGAGTTGTTCTCCTTGGATCTCTTTCCACTAGGTGTGTAGCTGTAAGGGCAACCTCTGGAAGCTATGGCTCAATCACACAGCTAGCAGAGGGAAATCCAAAGTATATTAGAAGGTATACAACAGGAATAACACTAGTTAATTACCTGGCAGATGGGAATCCAAAGAGAACAAGTCTAAGATTCTTCCAAGCTAGGAGCCTAAAAATAATGCAGAGTGTTACATGATCTGGTTAAGTAATGGGTCATTAGAGCAAGCACTGACAAAGCAGCCATTGAAATGTACACTAACAAATGAGCCATCAGAATGAAGTATTGACAAAGCAGCTATTAAAATGCATGCTGATAAATCAGCTGTTGGAATATGTGCTGACAAATCAGCTATTGGAACATGTGCTGACAAATCAGCTGCTAGCATGAGTGCTGACATAATGAAGTAAGTAATGTAAAAAAAAAGAAACAGAAATGGAGGTCCCCTGACAGAAAGGGTGAAGAAATAGACAAAAAATAAATGTAAAATAGTAGTTCCCTGACATAATCCCCCCTTTAGAGTGCAGCATCCTAATGCACTGGGTAAAGATAGTTTCTAAGTGCTTAGTTCATTTGTGAGGCCAGGTAGATGCCTTAAATGGCTTGTGGAGCCTGACGGTGTTGACGGTAGTGTCAGGTTCTGCTAATCTGGAGGCCTTTCCTAATAAGCATCAACCTTACAAGGTGCAAGCAAGTGCCAAACTATGTAAACACAGCGTCAAGATTTCCAGGAGGAGTTTAAGGGCATGAGATAGTAAGAGGAGTAAGTCCTGGGGTTAAAGGACTTGCTCCAGGAATTAAGCTAAGGATGGGGAGTCAAGTCATTGAAGAGGTTCTGATGACGAGACAAAATTGAGTCAATAGAGTATAGTGCATGCTAGTCAGTGATGTGCATGCCAGAATAAGAGACCAAGACAAGCACAAAGAAGACTGAATGTCAGGACTCATACTATATCCCCCCTCCCCTCACTTCTACTCAACCTCAAATTTTACACAGCCCTTCTCTGGATCTCAGCCACACTCCCAGATCTCAGCTACAGTTCTGTTTCAGCTACATCTAGGTCTTAGCCACTCTTAGGACCACTTTTTCTGTTTCAGATCATTCCCACAGGTCCAGATCACTTTTACAGGTCCCAGATCACTTCCACCTATCCCAAATCACTTCTATCTGTTTTAGATCACTTCTAGAATCACATTTCTTGTTCTAGATCACTTCCAGCTATAACTTAAATCACTTCCACTTGTGTTAAATCACTTCCACCTGACTCAGATTACTTCCACTTGTGTTAGATCACTTCCACCTGACTCAGATCACTTCCACTTGTGTTAGATCACTTCCACCTGACTTACATCGCTTCTAGCTTTCCCTTTTGATAGTATTCTACAGCTATATAAGCTCCTGTAGTTTGTAGCTACACTCCAGTCTTGAGATTACCTATTATTGTGTCTGCTTTTTACTGGTGTTCATCCTTCTGTCTCCCTTCAATCTATTGATTCCCAGGTTTACTTTCCTCAGTTCTCCCATTTCTCAACTCATCCACATACTTGTTTGCCATCAAGTCTGCCCAGGTAGTTCTTTTGCTCTGTAGGAGCCCTCACAGGGTCAAGGAATCCTGACACTGAAGCAAGCACAAAAAGGAAACCAAACAGAGATTTAGAAGAGCAGAAACATGAGTTATTATTGTTAATATCAAAACTAAGATACATGTAAGCTACCTATGGTCTTCATATATTATGGGCAGGAAGAGGTACTGTCTAAAAAGAGTTCCAGGGAAGATCCTGGAATTCTATGAGTAGCAGCAGGGTGGAGGGCAGCTATATTAAGGAGATCACATGGGCAAGCACTAGATCAATGACAGTTTGAGTGTCCAATGATTGGTGTGATGCATGATGGCCAAATAACTCACATGGGGTTTGAGTAATTTGTATAATGGCTGGGAGGCCTTTATAATGGCCTGGGGTGATGCAGAATAGCTTGAAAAGATGTGTGATGGCCCAGGATAATGTGTGATAGCTCAGAAAAGTGTGTGATAGCAGTGTGCTGTGAGTGAAGCATATAAAGGGCTCAGAGAGATGCGCAATGGACCAGAGTGATGTGTGATGGCTTGGAGAAATGCGTGATGGCAGCATGCTGTAGGTGGGGTGTATGGAGGAGGGTGTGGTTGGTGGGCATTGGGGGTGCTGGGGATGGTCCTGGAGGAGGTTGGAGTTTCAGGGGAGAGGTGCTAGGGGTGTGCAGGCCATGACAAGTAGAAGTTCTAGATGAGTGCTGGGGCATGGATATTTTCCTGCAGCTCTCAAAAAATGTCCTCAATCCTATAGCCCTTCCACTTTACTATGAACTGGAGTTTGTGACTGAACAAGCAGCTATCCAGTATCTGCTTCACCTCATACTACTAGGACCAGTGGTAGTGGGGATTAAGAGTGATGGCCTGGTATTGGGTTCTCAGGAGCTGGAGTCAGTTTTATCACATTGAAGACTGGATGGAGTTGATGCATGAATGCTGGCAGCCAGAGTTGATAGGCTAGAAGACTGTAAGAGTGACTTGTAGGAGTTGCAGCTAATTACACAACTGGCAGAAATAAATTCAAAGTATATATATTAGAACCCATTACAATAAATCACTTGGCAGAGGAAAATTCAAAGAGAAAAAGTCTAAGGATTTCCTGAGCCAGGAGCCCAAAAATAATAGTGCAGCCTGTCACCTGACCATGACAAGTGTGACTATGCTAGGGTTAACCTGTTGGATGCTGACATAAGCAGCCATTAGAACCAAGGCTGACATAAGCAGCCATTGGCAGGCTGGCATTATGAAGTAAGTAAATAAAGGTAGTAATAGTGAATAAACTTGAGAAAAAGGAATAGAGAGGGGAGTTTCCTGACAAGGACCAACCTGTTGTTCCATGATATAGGGGCCTAGGCAACAATGAGACAGCTTTTGGGAGAGTTATATTGTGGAAATGTCCAATGCATCCAGATAGACTTGATCTCGTGGCTTGTACTTAAGTGCAGGTGTCCTTCCTTAGTTATAGTATTGTGCCATGTCATCCTTTGCCTTGGCAAGTGCTGCCTTTGTCTCCTCCTGTGCTACCTTTATCTGGTTTATAAACTCATTTACTGACTCATTTTCTGAAAGGTGTGCACAAGGCTCAAAATTTATTTGAGGGTGGCAACCAGTGTCAAAGAAGAAGGGTAAAGTCTGGATAGTAGCATGGACATGGTTGTTGTACTGGAATTTTGCATCTGGTAGGAGTTTGTTCTAGTTATCCTGTCTCTTGTTGCAGAATAAGTGCAGGTATTGCTTTAGTTCCTGATTCACTTGCTCTGTTTGGCCATTAGATTGAGGCTAGTAGGCAGTGGAAATGTGGCACTTTACATTAAGTAGCCAATACAACTCTCTTGTGAATTTAGCAACAAACTAGGGCCCCTAATCAGAGATATTGCATTGGAGAGGCCATGCAGCTTCCAGACATTCTTCTGATAGAGATTGGTGTCATCTATGGCTAAGCAGGTTGTATGAGTAGAAATGAAGTGTGCTCACTTACTACAGAAGTCTACTACTACCATGATAGCATTATATCCATGAGAGTATGGCAGTTTTACAATAAAGTCTACCAAAGCTATGCTCTAGTATTCAGCAGGAATGGGCAAGGGGTGAAGCTGACCGCTTGTTCTGGAAGAAGTCATGGGTACTGATATAAGAGCCAATGTATCACAACATCTGAGGCTACCAATAGTTGCAAAAGACCAGCTCAAGGGTTTGCCAAGATATCCAGTAATGCAAGAGTCATGGTGCTGCTCAATGATTTGCCTTCAAAGTTCAAAGATATTAGGGATATAGATGTGACCTCAAAGGATGAGGAGGCTATTGTCTAATGCCCATTCACTGGCATGTACTAACCTTACTCTGCTTGCTCATTTAGCCTGCAATGTGCTAAAGTAGCCTTGGCCACAACATTCTTTTGGGCACCTTCCCTGTTGCCTTGATGGATGGCTTGGAGAATAGAAATTTCCTCACCTTGAACTGCTATGCCCTCCATGGCACAAATGGCAAAGAGTTCAGGTCAGAGAAAAACAATGTTGCTATTGTCATCTGCTTCAGATATGTGGTCAGCCTATCAGGATAGTGTGTCAGGCTTGTCCATGCTTTGTCCTGGCTTGTGATGCAGTGAGAAGTCAAAGTTGGCCAGATACAGGAACTATTAAGCTTGCAAGCAGTTGAGCTTCTTAGCAGTCCAGAAGTACTTGAGATCTTTGTGGTCTGTCCAAACTTCAAACTTGTGCTGAGCACTTTCAAGGAAATGCTGCCATTTTTTGAAGGATCAAATGATTGCAAGCATCTCCTTGTCATAGACCTCATATTTGCACTCTACTGCATTCAGACTCTAAGAATGAAATGCAATAGAGTGCCACTTGCCATTGTCCTTGGACTGTTGAAACAGGACTGCTCCAGTAGCAAAGTCTGAGCTATCTGCTTCAACATAGAAGGGAGAGTTGTCATCAGGAAAAATGAGAACTGGCTTAGAGATCACTGCTTGTTTGAGGGCATCAAAGTCTGTCTGCTGTGCTTGGCTTCAGCACCAGGTAGTATCCTTGACAGTGAAATCAAAGAGAGGATATGCATAGTAAAAGAAGTTTTAGATGAACCTTTAATAGAAGTTGGTGAAGCCTAAGAATGCCTGTACCTCTTTCTTATTCTTTGGCTCAGGCCACTCCACCACACCAGCCACCTTGACTGAATCCATCTCGGCCATTCCATAAGATAATTAGCCCAATGTATTCAAGCTTAGTCTGTTCAAACTCACACTTCTCTAGTTTGAGGTAGAGCTGGTGCTGGCACAGGTGTTTCAGAAAGAGACATGTGATGTGTTGATGCTCTTCTAATGTCTTGGTATAAATGAAGATGTTATCAAGATATACATAAACAACATCTTTGGCAATGAGGTCTTGGAAAATGTTGTTTATTATTATCTAAAAGGTGGTAGGACTGTTAGTAAGGCCAAAAAACAGTACCAAAGGCTTAAAGAGTTTACAATTAGTTCAGAATACTGCCTTCCACTCATCTCCTTCTTTGATGCACACATTGTTATAGCTCTAGCAGATATCTAGCTTGGTAAAGTAGTGTGCACCACAAAGATTGTTGACAAGTTCTGAGATGAGTGGCAAGAAGTAGGGATTCTTCACAGTCATTGCATTCAGAACTCAGTAGTCCTGAACCAGACAAAGTGATCTATCCTTTTTCTTGATGAAGAAGACTGGAGAGGCTATCAGGGACTTTGAGGGGCATATTTGACCAGATTCAAGATTCTTCTGCAAGAAAGGATCCAGCTCATTCTGCTTTTAAGGAGCAAGAGGATAAATCTTGCAGCTAGATAGTTCTGCAGCAGGAGTCAGCTCAATAGTATGATTCCACTTCTTGTGCTCAGGGAGAGAGTCAAATGATGTCTTGGAGAAGATATCCTCAAAGTCTTGTAAATGAGGAACTGCATCCTGAAATAGCTTTGGTGTGAAGTTGGCAGCAAATGCCTGGGCCAGATGTTGTCATGCTTAGCCCAGTCAATCTTGGGATTATGATCCTGCACCCAAGTGACTGCAAAAATGGCACACTCTATATGAGTGCAATAGTGAAGAACTAGATCTACTATAGGGTGTATGGATCTAGCTTCATTGAGAGTGCCATCAATGTTGTAGACTAGAATGGGGTGCAATAGGGGCCAAGTAGTCAATTAATGCTTTTCCACATACTTAGCATCCACAAAGAGTCCAGTAGCTCCACTGTCCAACAGGGCCACTAAACTCTGGCTCTGCTGGATGTCAATAGTCTCAATCTCCACATCTAGATGCAAGGAGTTGGAAGATGAAGTGGCAGCAACTACATACTAATGAAGAAAATGCCATTCCCAAGCTGGAGTGCATGGACACTGTCTAGGAAGAGAAAAAGAGGAAACTTCCATTGAGTCTTAGATTGGAGGTGTATCTTGTATGTCAGAGAGTGTGCTTACAGTTTCAGCCAGTGAGTCAATAGAAACAAATGGATTAGAATCTTCTACAGACAAACAGGCAAACTGATTAGCACTAAGCAACTGTTGCTCTATTAAAAATCTTCTGAGTCAGAAAGGAGAACAGTTGGGGGTGACAATCCCAGAAAAGTAGACTCAGGTGCTGAAACATCAAATAAAGGGTCTTTCTGCACATCCTTTGTAACAAGGAGCTGGAGGAGTAGCTCTTCCTGCTCAATGGTGGAGAAATAGCATACCTCCAACTCCTGGAGATAGTAGCATGCAAAGTAACCAGACTTTTCACAGCGGCAGCATAGCAAGAGCATGAACTGGCATTAGTAGACTATGTCCATGGAGATTCTTGGAAGAAGTGTCCAAGTAGGAGCTGCTGTTAGAACCCTAACAGCGTGTAAGTAAATCCTCAACACAACGTATAATTGAGTGTGTATATACCTGACAGCGTGTAAGTAAATCTAAGTACACGCAGTCAGTATGGAGAGGCCCTGTATGTAGAATGAGCACTTACTCTCAACACAATGTATAATTGAGTGAGGGTTCATGTATGGAGGAAGAGATATATATACTGTATCTGTAACAATGGAAGACTGTGGCCATAGGGCCAGTAATTGAAACAATGTGAGTGTGATATATGTGATGGCGTAAAGACACACCACAATAAGGGCCAAGGTTGATGGTGTATTTAGAATCACCAACAGCTGCTAGTATAGGGCATACAGAAGGTGGAGTAGGAAGAGTAGAGTGAGCAAGAGAAAAGGAGCGGTGTGGGCAACATAACTCTTGCTTCAATTCTATGAGCTGCCACTGGTCTCATGCCACCTTGTACTATGACTCAATTTGGTTATCTTCTGGTTGACCCTCAGCTAAACTATTGATGCAATCCATAAGAGTGGGGTGGAGGCCATTTCTAAAGGTGAGGCAGAGCTGTAAACCATTAGAATAACTTGCCTGCTTTATTAAGGCACAGAAAAAGTCGATATATTCATCAAGAAATTGCTTTTCTTGCTCATACTAGTCAAGATTGCAGAGAGCAAGGGCAGCTAGCTGTCTTATCTGGGTCCAAGGGAACAAACTCAGCTCAAAAATCCTCTCCAAACTCCTCTCAGTTGACAAAGCTAGTCACTCTACTAGGACAACAAAAACTCAAAGGGCATATGCAAAAGCATGACCAATTTTCATGTATGACAAGATCCAAGCAATCTTCAGAGTATTAGATGCAAACAACTTGCCACTCAGCTAGATGTAGGTAATACATGATTGAAGAAATCTTTCACTCTGCCTCTAGTCCCCATCATATATATCTGGGAGTGCTAGTCAAGGAAGATGAGCTGGCATGTTCACTGGAGTTCCAGAATGAACCAGAACACTTGGTTCTAGTGGTGTTGAAAGGGCCTGGGGAGTGGTGGATAATAAGAGAATGCATTCCAAGAGAGCTTGGAAGGTTTGAAAGATGGTATTAGTGATATGATGAAGAGCAGAGAGTTTAGTAATGTAAAATATTAAGGAGGCCTGAGTGGTCTGCACCTGGGTCTCTAGTACAAGCAAGCAGCTCTAGGCCTCATTTTGAGGGTTAGAGGCATCTAAGAAAACACCTGGAGTAGCTGGCTGAGTCATAGAAATAGTGTAGGGCAGAAAGGCAATTTGGTAGAGGAGAGATTTAAAGAGGCTGAAAGGAGTTTAAGCAGCTAAAAGTGGCTCCTAGACTGAAACTTAGAGATTTGTTTTGCTGTAAGGGCAACCTTTGAAAGCTATGGCTCAATTACACAGCTAGCAGAAGGGAATCTAAAGTATATTAGAGGGTAATTACAATAGGAATAACACTGGTCAATCACTTAGCAGAGAGAAATCAAAAGAGAACAAGTCTAAGATTCCCAATCAGCCATTGGAATGAGTGCTGACAAATCAGCCATTGGAATGCATGCTGACAAATCAGCTATGAAGATGCATGCTAACAAATTGGCCGCTGGGATGAGTGCTGACATATGAAGTAAGTAATGTAGAAGAAGAAGAATGAAAATGGGGGTTTCCTGACAGAAAGGATGAAGAAATAGACAAGAAGAAATAAATAGTAGTCCCCTGACAATATCTGTACAACCTTGAATATACTTTGGATCTTCCTCTGCTAGCTGTGTAACTTAGCCATAGCCTTCAAAGGTCACTCTTACAGTTCTCATTTTCAAATGCAGCTTTCATGTCACTAGCCTCACTATTAGCCAGCTTGGCATCTGATTCTTCACTACCATCAGCCTCCTCCTCACTCACATTACTGTTGCCACCAATGACTATATGTGCAGCCTAGAGTTGTAGCTGACCTCTTGCTCAATATTGTGGACACCTCAGCAAGCTAGCAAAGTAGTCCTTTGCTCTACAAATAAAGCATTGCCTATCATTATCTGGTGGCCTCATGTCACCGGCATTCTTGGCACTAGTTTTTGGACTGCATCCTCAAATTTGCAAGGGAGAAGTGCGTCTTGCAGGAGCCCCAGATATTTAGACCTATCTTTTTGTAGCCTTTTACCAATTGGCCTATGGCTAAGAAGCCAATCCTGCTTCCTATCATCACAAATAGCTACATGTAGATTGTTACTCCTGACTACATCAGCTCACCTCATGATGAATGTACCAATCTTGTTGGCAATCTTTTGAGCTATCTGCTGCCTGGCATTCTGCTGCTCATAGTGCATTGCTATATTCAGTGACTGTTCATAGCATATTGCATATGCCAAAAGTTCATTCACCATATTAATTTCAAAAGACAGATTGTTATTGCAAATCAGCTGCTGCTATATATTAGTCATCTGGTTGGATCAATGTCAATAATGGCATAGCTCAGGAGTGTCCACTGTTTATAATTTCTGTGCTTACTACAATGCTCCTCTAATCTTTACAGCCCCTTCAGGCAGCAAATCAGAATCTTTCTTTGGATTTGTCAAAGATTCTATGTTACTAGCAGTGGCCAACACTTTTGCAGAAATGCACACAATAGTCAAGAACATGGCTGAGAGATCTTAAAAAGCTTTTGATTGGTTGCAGTTGCACAGTTCACCCTTTGAGGTTTTTCAAGCTTGCACTGATGAATTTTCCCTATTCATAGCATGACATCCTATAGAATAACCTGAACTTATACAAAACCAATAGATCATTTACATTCTAAGAAATCTCAATGGTACAGGCATACAAATACATCAGGGTTATATTTGAGCCCTGTCTCCACTAGGCAGCCCACTCCCAAAAAGTAGTGGCTAAAGCTGCCTGGTGGACAATCCAAGTAATGCATCTCTCCAGAGTCTCAGGCAAAATGCCCCAAACCACATTCACCAACTCTATAATACAATAGCAGTTCCAAGTTTTACATATGCCACCAATGTTTGGTACACTGACACTAGCATACCTGTTAACAGCAAGTGCTGACTAGGATCAGTAACAGTGACCAAAAAACTAGTTATAATACAGAGACAGACAGCCAAAGTCATTATGGAAGCACTAAGCACTGCAGCAGGTGATGTCCTTGATGTTTATGCTAACATCCTTACAGTAGACTTGCTCCTTCACAAGTTCCTTGTAAGAGCAGCCACCTGCCTCTGCTCCCTTTCAATGTCTCACTCCCTTCATAAGGTCATTGAATGCATCACCAGGATCCCAATCAAACAGCATAGAGGCCCTCTACATATACTCTTTTGGGAAACAAATGTCAACCCAACTTCTATTGAGACTATAGAGGCTACCAGACACTACCCAAGCTACAAACCTGCATTTTCCACCTACATTAACTCCAAAGAGACTGCCTTAAAATCAATTGATTGCATCTTTGACTGCTCAATTACAGCAATCTTTCTGCAACAGATCAGGCCATGAGAGAGGTATTGGTGCCTTGGCAGTGATGCTAGTAAATGGCAAGAAAGTATCCTCTCTAAAATATCATCTTGGCTCTATAGCAGAGCATATGGTCTATGTGGCAGAGGTTATAAAGTTCATGTTAGGCCTTCATATGCTGTGTTCCTTATCTTGTCAGTTACTTGGACCGACTATTAATAGTAATGATAGCCAAGCTGCAATTCAAGCCCACACCAATCAACAGCCCTACCCAGCCCACTATCTTCTTCAACATGTATACACCAATGCCAAAAGTCTATACTGCAAGCAAGAAAGACTGCACAATGCCCTGATGATGCAAAATCACAGCTGCTGGCAAAGAATACCTTACAATATTCTGGCTACATGCCAAGCACTCCTCCTGGCTACTCAAGTAACTTGGAAGAGACAGTGAAAACCTCTGCAAGGGCTCTATCCATTCACATCCCAGACAAAATGCTCCTCTCCAAGAGTTACATGAAACTTGTAGCAAACCTTACTAGATGACAATTAGCACTGCTCACTAGTTTCTATGTATTCAGAGTCTTGAAAGCACCACCCTTGGCATAGGAAGTTTTCAGTGTTGTTTTCTTTGGATCTCTTTTTACAAGATGTGTAGCTATGCTTGTAGATATTTGTACAGTACTAAATATACTTTGTATCTTTCTCTGCTAGCTGTATGACTGAACATAGTCTCTAGAAGTTGCCCTTACATGGATGCCATCATGAAAATTTTTGTTTGCAATTTTTTGGCATTTTTTTATCAAATCTTACTCATTAAGTAGTATAATTAATGGCTTAATCTACCTGATATAATTCAATGGGAATATTTGTTAAAACCAATGACCTAACTATAATTGTACGCACACTAATCCTCAGTCTTGTATAAAGGAGCATATTGATGTCATACCTAATGATAGTTGTAAGCACAAGAATTTACAGGCATAATATTCAGTATATTAATCTGGTTATAAAGTTTATGTGATGTATTCCAGTCCTATATAAAGGACTGAGAGTATTCATATGTATACATTTTTTTACAATTATGTAACTGAATATATTATATCTGTTGACACAGTGAGTAAACTTGTAACTTTGTCATACATTAGTGTGCCAGTCCATGCATGAGTGCAGAAGTTACTCACCCCTCAGATCAATGTTACATTGACTGAGGGTGCAATGAGTACAATGCATACATATGTATATTGGAATAGGGTCAATGAAACAGAGTCAATATTGTTTGTACAAGGGTTGATGTAGGTCAATTAGAATAGGGGGAGAAAGGAGTTAGGGGGTGCATGAGGAGATAGGGGAGCAATGTACATGAAGAGGAACAAGTCAAAAGGTGCATACCAACAGATATCACAAGGAAGAAAAGGGGTGATAGAGTGAAGTGGCTGAGTGGGTGGCCCAAGTGATGGTAGCCATGCCCAACAGTCTGAAGGCCAATAATGATTCCATCATGAGGAACAAGCCCGTCTGTGCTACCTTGATGAAGACGTTACTCATCTATCCAGCCATGAAGCATTGAAATATAGACACCTTCCTTATTGCTGAAAAACTTATCCCAGTTCTGTTTTCTCATGGTACTGGCTCAAGGAGAATGATGTGTAGCATCCTTGAACTCTAAAATACAAGCTATGGTCTCCTATAGAAGCTGTAACAAGCACTGCACAGGTTGTCATGCTTTACTTTCTTTTACTCTATCTCATCTTGTGTGCCCATGGCACATGTAAGATCACCATCAAAATAAGAAAAATGGATATGAAAGGCTGCACATATAGTCTGCAAAGAGACCTGCACAAATTATCCAGCCAAGTTGACCATTTTTGCGGAAGATTTCTACGACGCTCGTTAAAACTGTCACTTTTGCCTGTTTAACTGGAGAAGGGAACGTACTGCCGCAGCTTTTTGTATCGTCAAGATCTACAGCGAGGAACTGCCAGATCAAGTGGGTGGCTAAGCCACCGATCGAGACGATGTAGTAGGCCAGACCTTGTTGGTTGAGCACGCCTGTTACGATGAATGATATGAGAAAAGTAAGGCCAAATAACACTAGAATTGGTTTGATGATCGAGCCTAGTGCCAGGGCTGATGATTTTACTCCGGCCTACGATTATAATTAGACGAGGGTGAATATCATAGAGAAAATCATGAATGCACTTTGACGTCATCCCTCTTATCTTGACAAGCGTAAATTGTGTCTAGATAGAACAGGTCATGGCGCTGGATCATAATTAAGATATTGAAGCTGACCATAAAGCATAGTCCAGCACCAGCATCCAATCATTCCCACAAGTAATGGAAGGATTTCGCTGTGCCCATGATCAGATAAAGAGGAAGTTACGAAGCCTGTAGACATCTCATGAGCCCTTCGATTGCACAGCGAAACGTTATGACTAGCCGAGGTTAATCGCGATACCAAGCCAGGCTTGAGGCCAATTTGTGACTCTCTTCATGAAGGGATATGTTATGGACCTGTTCAAAAAACATGGTGAGGGCTTGTATATATATTTATGAGGTTACTAACAGAGGTATGAGCTGCACAAGCATGAATATGAAGCTGAAGGGCCACAAAATGAGCATTATTCAACAAAAATGCAAGAAATCGATACAGACTTAGGGTAATCCAGAGTTAAGTAGAATAAGGAAACAGCGATTAAGTATTGCACCAGGAGAAAGACACAAGCAGCTTTGCGAGAGACACGTCCACTTGGGATAGGCCGTATCTTAGTGCGTTCTTGAAAAAGGTCACCGTCCATCACGATGCACTTATACTATTGATTTGCAGGAAGTACCTATTTGAACATCGAATTCACAATCGGCAATGTCGTTGATAGTGCATGCCGCGCTACGGATTAAGAATGCAGCGACAAGGTATTCTGCCAGCCGAATAGCATAGATAAGTAAAGGCAAACGTTGACGATAGGCAGCCATGGTCAATCCCCACGCTATTTGCAGTGCGATGCTCAGGGAACATTGTCTAGAAGAGACCGGCGAAAGAAATACCGAATGGCCAGAATACAAGCATGGTTCCTGTGGGCTGATGATTATGAGAAGGAAAAGAATCCTCCGGAAAATATATCAATTACCTTTTCCCAACGCATCAGCTCCAGATACGGATGCCAAGTGCTAGGGAACAGCCGGAGAGACTGTGGCGCGGGTTTAATGAGAAGTTTTTCTGAAGAATTGTCCGCCATGGAAAGCAACTGGTACCATTACCTGTCTTTCCTCACTATTTAAAGAAGTTGGACGTATACTTGTATTTGTGCTGATGATTTCGGGGTTGAGCTCACCGTTGATAACTCGTGCAGGCATGATTTTTTTAAATCAGAACAAGAGACGAATGATAGCAACACCTTGGCCCAGATCTGTGATAGACATTTCATAGAACACCCTTGTACCTTTTGTGAGGGTTCAAAGTGGTCCTAGTCTGGGTTTATTTCTAAGTCAGGAAATCAGATAGGCTTAGGTAAACCTGAAACCCATCGCTGTTACAACACAATTACCAAACGGCCTTACTCGGGCTCCACCTCATTATGATCAGTCGAGCAGGTTGAGGAAAAATTAATTGCCGCTCTAACGAGGTGGACAACACATGTCACGTATGACAGATCCATATTTGATTGTCGTGAAGTCCGTAGATGTAATGAAGCTTGTAAGGGTTGTATGTGCCCTGGGACTTATTCTGCTGTTGCCTGGATTGCTTATAGACAGGTTAAAAACCAGACATAATGCTTGAACGTCTTCCTGGACCATGTAGAAATCCTAACCAGAGGTTATTTCAAATAGTTCCCTCTAAGGTCGGTCGTTATACAGAATAAAGGATCACACGAAGAATACAAATACAAAAGATCTAGCAGTACTCATATTGTCCACAAGGCTATCGCAGTTGATGTATCACCACTTCCGATACCGCCGCTTGCGACGTGAGCGCATCTATTTTCCGAGTGCTTGGCCCTTTCCTGTCAATATCGCGATGTTCTCCCGTGAGGTTGGACACATGGCTTATTGACGAAATCCCATCATATCACGCCCCAGCGGGTCTTTATCAAAATTTGATCATCAGTTACCTTCAAGCTACCGCGGGATGAATATACAACCTGTTTCCTTGTGGAGAATGGCTTCGTGTCAACGAAAGCCATTCTTCGGCGTAGAACACCCTGATCTATCCGATACGGTCAATGGAAACGGCTGATCGTCGCGTTGGCGGTTCCAAAATGAAACATGATCACTCATTTAGGGTACGTTTCCTCAAAGAACTATGGTGCTCATGCCGGTGTCATGAGAGAGGACAAGATGGATCCGATAAAGAAATTAGCGATGATGGCTCATCTGAGACGAATCACTTTGGTGCACAGTAACTCTCGAAGACGAGCCCTATTCTAATTCTTGTGCCGCCGTCTGAGTCAGCCGGGGGTTCCAAATGGGTAAATGAGGTTCTCAGGATACAATCATAGACGATGCGTAATTGTTCTCCACATTAATGCATCGTTAATTGTCGAACACGACTAGTCAGTCAAGCTCGCTTCAGCGCAGGATGCACATCTCATCCCCCAGTCAATGATTAGAGGCGGATCTTCTCGGACCCGACTAGTTGCTGACGTTGAATAGTGTGCACGCTGCTTATTCTCTGATTATGATGGGAATGAACAATCGCGATCAGGCTTAGGAACGTCATAATCGCACTTGGATTGTGTTCGTATAGTGAGAGAGGTAGGAATCAATAAATCACCTACACCATGACAGAAACTTGATTATTTGGTCGGCCGCTTGCAACGACAGAAAGATTTGGCGCTACATTGAAACTCCCTTAGATGTAGAAATCTTGCGTTGCCAGTAGTGAGATTTGATTTGATCAAGTGTGCTATCACCAGGCACCTGTTTGAGAAAGTTTACCAGTCTGAAAGCGAATTATTCTAGAAGGAGACAGATTTTGGAGATGCTGTGCAGGGCGGTGAAATTGACAAGTCCGTGTCAACAGTCCATAAGGATCGGACATGATTTTTTCTCCGGAGACAGACGTGAAAAGCTTGGAAAAGTTGTCAATCTTTTCATGGACCTGAACAAGAACAAAATTTTATGTATGCAAAGAGTCTCGCAGTATAGGAATAGAAAGATAATCATATGTTACTCTCAATAGATTCATCAAACGTTGGCATTATTCGTCTGCTTTGTCGGACTGTTCTATCACAGTCGGTAGGCAAAAGATCTCGTTGGCCTTCTAAGCCAATGCGGGCTCGAGGAAAGATTGTGAAAGGAAGGAAGCGCGCTCTGATATATTCAGTACTTCATAGTAAACGTCTATTCAGAATAGTGTAAAAGGTAGACATTCAATGATGCCGAACAAAGTAGTGCACGACATCGTAACTTCAGATTACAACGAGCCTCTTGTCGCCATATGCCCTCAGTACTTTACCTTACGCAGCTCAAAGCCAACAACGCAGATGCCGTCGTGGAGGGGGGATCCGGGAGCCTGAGCCTGTCAAGATAACGCCGAAAGTCACGGAGCACAAGTGTCAGCTCCAACTCCGGCGGTCACGAATTGTCGAGGCCATGGTCTTCCGCTTCTGATACCTTTTGAGCTTACTGAAATCTTGAATTGGGTTGGTTTGGCTAGTGATCCGAAAACAGTGATCAGACAGCGAGTCTAAGAGGAACAAGGAAAGAACGGATTACTCAATATGATACAAGATCTTATAACAATAACACAAATATTCCTACTAAACATATTCGTGGTGCTTCTTATGCCAGTCCTCTAAGGAGTACTTCCCGTAATCATCATAAACTTCTTTGGGGCCCTCAGGGAGACGGACATATGCAGGTTTTGAGTTAAGTTTGATTACAGTCTGAGCTAAATTAAGGGAGGACATGTGAAAAGAGGGTAAGGAACGCACGAGTTTCTCGGGAACAATAAGATCGGGAGAGTCAATAGCGGAAGCAAAAGGATGGATGAGCTCGGGCCTGGTGTGCAAAAGTTCGAATTAGATGGTACATGTGGAAATGGGAAGGGATACGCACCACGTCTCATCGTACAGCCACAACATGCTCGAACACTTGGAGCAGAAATTGCGTTCAGATGTAGAAATGTGTTCCTCAAGGGTACCGCGGTTCATGACTGCCTTATAGACACTGTTTACACTGTGTGTGAAGATAGAGAAGAGCAATGCCAAAAAAACAAACCTCAGATTTTCCTTTCCTTGAACCTTGAGCGTGTTACTGTGCCCACCGAGGTTAATGGACCCTCCTACACCGCCTACTTTACGGCAGATCGAGCACAGGCATAACTATGAAAAAAAAAAGATTTAATTAGACAAATTCGCATTGAATGTCGACATTACCTGATAAGGCACTGCTGTGCTCGACTCAACGGTAAATTTTACGGCGCCACAGTGGCAGCTTCCAGATAGCTTGACGGGCATTGTACTTGCAGACGACAGGAACAGAGTGAGAAGAGAGAAGCGGGTCGTGGGATGGAAATGACGTCTGGTGTGACGTATGCATTAGTGGTTTCCAAGTTGTTTGTTGTCGGATGCGTTTGAATACGAGTTCATGAAGATAGAGTCCATGGCCGCACAATTGGTCGAAGAATTGAACGTTGAACGTTGAGGAACGGTGATAGGTGCGCTGGCTCGTTTCGTATTTTCTGATTGGCGGGCCGAAGACGGCAATGAACATCTCGTGACCGTGTGAATTTGTCAAGGGCTTAGTATGCGAGAAAATTTCATCGTCTCCTTCCTCCATACTGTCTTGTATGTACATCGTCCCCTGAACCACTTAACTCCTCGTTTGAACGGTGAGTCCCATCTCCAGGAATATCTGTTTTCCTTTGTCAATGATCTCAAAAATAACAACTGATTTTAATGAGTACGACCTGTCCTCGGACGGGATTGAGCTCACACTTTTTCTCTGAGACTCGTCTGTTTCTTCGAATATACTGTTACTTGTTGCTTACGACGTCGTTTTGCTTATAGGGATTTCGTGCCACTTTGAACATAAACTTTATTCCTCTGGCATTATGCCTGTCAATGTCTCGTGATCTGGAAGCGGACTCCATTTGACTGACGGATGCCTTTCAATTAGAATCGCTTATATATGCAGACAAGTCGTCAAAATTTCCGCACGGAGGGTGTGTAGGGTTGATCCTGTTGTCTTGTGTGTGAATCCGGGGTATTACGCGTGTCAAGTAATTCTTTTATTGTAAATCAAGAGGACTGAATGCAATTATGATGAACATGTCACCTCAAGTTGAAGTTCGCTCAACGCTTGACCCCTGTATCACATCTATCTTCGTGGCCCATCAATGTTCAGACCATGCTCCGTGCGCAAGATTCTTCATGCGGGTCCAATGGTGCCTTGAGGTGAGGTATCTCGGTCTTATTCAGTTTTAGTCCATCCATGGAGATAGGGTGCCGATCAGTACGGCACGTTCATCCGAGGAGTTGCACTCTTAGTGAGATGTTCATCCTCAAGTTCCGCTTTGCACCTCATCTCTATGTTTTGCATGTTCTACACCTGGGTGTCGACATCAGTTTGGGGAGTTGTCTGTCCCTTTGACTCGCTCCAATCCACCATAAGACGAAAACATATCATAACCCTTGCCTCCGTTCTGTGATAACTCATCACTAGCGACCTGCGTTATATCCCTGGTTATATCCCTGCCTTGGGACCCGCATGATGCTGATAGATAGAGTACTTCGACAATTTGTGCTTGTGGTGTAGCCCAATGGCCGTACCTATGTAATCTGGCCGATGGTACATTCCAGACAAGTTCAATGGTCTCGGTGTGGACATGGGGTCCCGTTTTTTGTTACTTCCTTCTTCTTTATGTCGGTTTTTACTCATCGTGCAACAGGTTCGTCTGATGGAACAAGCGAGAGAAATCATCAGCGTTTGTCCTCAGACTACAGAGACGTAATCTATGTCCAAATTGCTTGTTTTTAGATTTAGTAAGGTGGTTTCAGAGTGACTATTGTGAAAGTCTATTCATTCTGCGTACACTGGTACCAGAAATATAATAGCTCTTATGGCGTTGGATTTCAACGAAATCTACTGATACAAAGGAAGGGAAGGAAGGAAGTGGTTTAGTCGCGTATCGTTGTGCATAGTAACTGGTGAGAATCGATCGCGAATTAGAGAAATGATTATTGCTGGATTAGTCGAGCTGTGGAAAGCGTTATCCGTGGAACATGCCATGTAGCTAGATCCGTGGAATGAATTACCGAGCTCATAACCAGCCATCTCTGGTTGATTAATTCTGTATCTTCAGATTGACATACAGCACTGATTATTTCAACTAGTACATTATCTTCTAGAAGTCCATGAACGCATTTACCGTTAATAACAACGTCGCTGTAATACTTGGTGTTATGAAGTTCAAGCCATTGAGATTTAGCTTTGACTACTAGTCATAGCAAACTATACCATGCTTCTATGAAGATGTTCATTACCCACAAGATCGAATCACAGTGTTAAATTTTAATGTTGCATCTTCCTCAATTGGCAAAAGAGTGACCATGGAAGAACAGGCGCTTGAAACTGATATCAAGCGCTCAGCATATAGAGCAACTCTTGTTGCTCCTATACAATTGCAGTGGTTACTCTATCACAGTGTGTTGTGGGGAACAAGTCTGCAATAATGCTAGGAGAACTGCCTGCAGTTACTCCCATCAATGTTCATCATGGAAAATCCTCATCAGAGTTTTATGAGGCTGTATCCACAGGTTGAACCTGTGGAACTGCTGGTACAGGCTGATAAATATGAAGAAAGACTAGCAGAAGATGCCATAGTGTCTTCTACACCCTCCATGCCCTCTATGTGTTGAGCAGACTCATGCAGGATAGAAATAGGCTGCATCCATACTTCTATTTCACCTTGAGTAGTCTGGGTACAGTGTCCTTGGTATACATTGAGAGTATCATCAGAAATGTTATAGACATCTTACATAAAGATGTGAGGCTAATCCAGGTGAGATCCATCATTGGAGGGTTATAGCATTTTGGAAATGAAGTCTCAAAGACTTCAATGCAGCACTACTTGGCTGCTTGAGTAGCTAAGTATATTGACATTAAATGTTTGTTTGGAGTTGATAATATCCTCAAGGAATCTGCAAAGTTTATCAGACTTTTTTCTGGTGTAGAAGGTAAAAGATTACCTTGAGCCTAAAAATCTGCCAGGATTGCAAGGATTTCTAGTGTTTCTCACATCACTGCCAGTGTTTCTAGTGAACAAGGTGTTTGTATTGTTGCAATCACCTCACACCATACAATTAGACCTTCAACCATGCAACATGCTTGCAATTTCTGTTGCAGTGCAATATAAGCCTGATGAGGGAGTGCAAGGCTTCTACAACATCCTGCTTAACCATCCACAAAACATAGCTGTCTTTTCTGCCAAATACACAATTTGTAAGCAGTTCCTAGAAAATATACCTTCCAACATGCTTATTGGATTATTCATGATGGGGAGCTTGCTTTTAAAGTGAATAACATTGAGATATTTAGAGCACAGCTCCAAGCAGTGGTCAAGGAAGATTCAATTTCTAGTTGCTTCTTGGTTCAATAAGTTTAGAATTGCATTGGTCAAGCATTGAAAAGGAATAAGCCAAGCAGCCCATTTGTTTATGAAATGAAGGCAAATAGAACTAAAGTGCATTAAGAAGGATTGAGCAGGAAAAGAAAAGGACAAAATGGAGGGTTCCTTGACATATAAGTAAACTGGAGGGGAACACATAGTGCTTAATACATTCAATAACAATGTCTTTGGCATATGCACCACTCATGAAGGTGCACAATGGAAAAAGCAGCAACTTGCAAAAATCTACAATATTAAAGACCTAGAAACCTCCTCATACAGTGGATCAAAAAACTGTCTCAATATTCCATACTTTTTGAAAGATGACATTGGCATGAAAGATTAGAAGTACCTAAAATTTTGATCCAATCATGTAAATATGATGGTATCTTAGCTATAGATCACATCTAGGCTATGTAATATGGATTAAAACTGATGGAGTAATTGCTATCCTAAGATGTTTCCTAATTAAAAACTGTCCCAATGAGTGAATATTTTCAAATGGCCATTACTCTGTCAGTTTTGATTCAAATTACATAGGCCTAGATGCAATTTGTAGCTGCAATGCCATAGTATTTTACATGATTACCAGAATTTTAGGTACTTTCAATCCTTCATGCCAATGTCATTTTTCAAAAAGTATAAAACATTGAAACAGTTTTTTTGTGCCACTGTATGTCCTCCATTTGCTTTAATAACTGCTTGAATCCTTCTAGACATGCTTTCTATCAGTCTTTGGCATACCCCTGGTAGTATTTTATCCTACTTCTTTGCACCTCTCTCCCACAATTCATGCACACCATCAGAGTAGGGCATCACAAATGTATGTGTTATACAATGTAGTGGAGCTGACCTTGTGCTATCTGATGTGTTTGGCAGACTCTGCTACAATGTAGCAGAGGCTTACATTGTTATGTTACTGATGGTGACATAGAATCCAACCTCTGTATTATTTTAAACAGTTTAGTAGAGGATCTATTAAGGCCTTCTCATGCATTCCCACAGCCCCCACACATTTTCATGGACACCAGCAGATACTCACATGTGCTTCTACACACTCTCACATGCTCCCATACATCTTTATGTGCTCCATGTGCTCCCTTAGCCTCTTTACAGCCCTCCACATATGTAAGGGTGACCTTTGAAAGCTATGGCTCAATCACACAGCTGGCAGAGAAGAATACAGAGTATATTAGAAGGTAATTACAACAGGAATAACACTAATTAATCACCTGGCAGAGGAGAATCCAAAGAGAACAAGTCTAAGATTCTCTCAAGTCAGGAGCCTGAAAATAATGCAGAGTAGCACATGATCTGACGAGCTATGATTTGTGCCTTCAGCACAAATTTCATAGCTTGTTGGAGGCTTCGCCCCCAAACCCCCCCCAACTCAGCCTCCACCCAAACCTCACTTTGTTTGGTTAGGGCTCCAAGTATGTATAAGTAACTCAGTGCTTAATCCCAGCCTCAACCTCACTGCATTCGGTCAAGGCCTCGGTTTTCACAACTCAAGTGCTTGATCCCAGCCTCAACCTCACTGTGTTCGGTCAACTCAATGCTCAATTCCAGCTCTCAATGTGTTATTATAAGCTAAATTGAATTTTTCACATTTTTCAAGCATTTATATACCTCAAAAACACTGCAATCAGTGTGCCAATAGCCCTTGGATTTTTCCTGATTTTTCAGTGATTTTCTCGAATTTTTTTCGAGCACTATCTACACTGTTACCATAAAAGGAGATTCCTTAGTCATTGCTGACCAATTTTAATCACCATCCAATTTCCCACAAAACACTTGTCCCATTATATATAGATTAAGTAATGGATTATCCACAAGCACTAATAAATTAGCCATTGGAATGAATGCTGACAAAGCAGCCATTAGAATATGTACTGACAAATCAGCTATTGGAATGAGTGCTAACAAATCAGCCATTGGGATGTGTGCTGACAAATCAGCTGCTGGAATAAGTGCTGATATAATAAAGTATGTAATGTAGAAGAAGAAGAATAGAAATGGGGGTCCCCTGACAGAAAAAGTGAAGAAATAGACAAGAAATAGATATAAAATAGTAGTCTCCTGACAACATGCTTTACAGGCCTCCAGAAAAGAAAGAAAAAAAGTTCAACAAGCATTTTAGTGTTTTTGAAAAATTTTAAGAGGATAGCTTAGCAAATTTCAAGTGTGAATGCCTTGCTATAGTTGCAAAGGCATGTATAGTACTGAGAGTACCAATAATAGTAATATAAATACTAAAAGAGATGGTAAAGAAAGTGCAGTAAGAGAAATAATTAAGAAAATATGGTAGAGACATATGGCAAGAGTAATGTTAGTAACTTAAAAACTAAGATGCATCAAAAAAAATCTGAAGTGTGGAGTGATTTAAGGAGACTTAGGTCAATACTACTACCGACAAAAAGTAAGTATTTATATTAATAAAAATTCACCATCGCCAATATACTAAGTGGTGCTAAAGGGTAGTGAACTGACAAGAATGTAAATAAATGCTGCAAATTTAACAATTTAATATAAAGTCCATAATTAAGCATCAAGATAAAATACCAAGCTGTTTGTGACAGAAAAACTTCATCATTTCATATTGCTAAGCACTGCTGTATCTAAAAAAATGTTAGTTTTAATCATTTTGATGCCATTTATCACATATCTATCTATCCATCATTGGTGCTATCATTGATAGAAGAAGCTCATTGCTATGCATGGCTGCCAAATATCATATAATAGTCTGATCATATATGCTAAAGTACCTTTTCTTTCTATGACCTATAATTGTAATCTATTTTATGTGCTATGCTATATCATTAGTGCACTTAGCCCTGATGGAGGCTTATTAATAAATAGATTAAATGGCTGAATATATAAATTGGAATAACATTATTTAATATATGATATGTAATATATGACCTTCTATTAGACTTTTAATTGGAGAAAGTGTAAGATATGACATGTGATCTTATAAAATGTCATAACATGTGAGGCTCAAAGTATTTTGAATATAGCAATGGAATTGTTAGGGAACTTTTTGTCAGGGGACTACTAGTTCACCGCTACTTTTTCACTCCTCAGCCTGGTCCTCTACTCTCTGAACACTTCTCAATCTTGCTCTCAACCCTTCAGTCCCCTACCTACTTGGTTTGAGGGGTAGCATATGCCACACCTTTGGGATTTACTCGGTCTGAGGCCAAACTCTCTCAAGCGTCAACTTGAGCTGAGTTTGAAAAGAGGGAGTATTTCTGACCAACTTGCCATCATTTACTCCCTCTTTTCAAACTCA
>JAGGAT010000103.1:0-76378 GCA_017657195.1 Termitomyces sp. T70a | reverse complement strand
GTATGCGTGGCGGCGGGTCGTGGCGGCGGGGCGGCTGGTAGTCGTATTGGGGAGATCGCGCGTGGGTCCGCGAGATCAGCGATGGTGGCGTGGCCAGTGATGGCCGGGGGATCCGTGTGATGGCCTGGGGATCCCCGGGATGGCCCGGGGGATCTGCGTGATGGCCGGGGGGTCCGCGTGATGGCCGGGGTGATGCCTGATGGTCCGGGGCGCGTAGGGGAGAGGCCGTGGCGGGTCGTTAGGTGGGGAGGCTGCTGGCTGGTCTCGGGGGAGGTCGGGTTGGTGTTCGAGGGGTTTTTGGGGTGTTGGTGGGGGGCCGTGGCAGTGGGGGGTCGTGACAAGCTCCATTGCAGGCTGGCCCATCATCTGGAACAGGGTTCTCAGCCTACATTGAGACAATCTCTAAGGATGCTCCTAACACCTCAGACACAGATCAAAAGACTAGTCTGGATGATATACCCAACCAGAGAGTTTTTACATTCTGGAAGGATTATAGAGAGGTTCCCAAAACCTCTACTAGGCAACATTTAGCTGCTTGTGTGGCTGAGCATATTGCTATCCAGCAATGCTTGGGGGATAATGTCATCCCTAAAGTGCTGGAAGAGTTTATTGAACTCTATATTAATTTCCTAGACCAGGAGGTAAAAGACTACTTTTAGAGGAAGCAGCAGTGACAATTGCAACTATCCTTTGCATGGCCATCATCCTTTCTGAAACCTGATGCCATGCTTTTGCTGTCTCCTATTGATGAAGCATTTTCATTGCTTCAGGCTCCTCAGCAGCCTGGGGAGATGCTGCAGAATTTTGCAGCTAGATAGGCTGTGATAGAGCATCAAAGGAGAGCAGCATTAGATACAATTATGCCTAATGGCACTGCATCAACTGAAGGGGGGTCTGCCTTTACAGCAGACTCCAATTGCAGCCCAATGTGGTGCAATGTCTCTCAGCAAGAAAGCTTGACTTGGGATGATTGGTTCATCCTTCAACAGTTCTATGAGGATGATATAAAGGACTATGGCTAGTCCATTATTGATGACCAGAGTATCAGGTTCTTAGAAAACACTGCAATGGACACCTAGCCAGCAGAGGGTGAACAGATAGATTTCTCCGCTATGATAAAGCAGGAGCAGGAAGAGGCCCCTCTCTGAGACATTGGTGTTTAGAGAGGATCTCCTTCTTCTGCATGAGCTGTAGTTGACCTATCTAGGCACTTGAGGAGCACAGGAGTGGGTCTGAAGATGGCCAATGACAGCCACCCAATGCCTCAGTACCATCCTATGAGTATGCAGGAATGGCAGCTAAAGAGGTTTAGTATGCCTCTTCAAGGGCAACTTGCTACTTCTGGAGTGGAAGAGGCCTACAAGCTCCATCAACAAACAATGCATGATTGTTTGCATAAAATAATTGAACAGCTTTCAGCTGTTTGGATAGTGATGCCTGAGAGGGTGAAACCCAAATGACCTGAGTCATTAAAAGTGGTCACACTCTATGCAGGATCAAACAAGTTCAGTGAACTTGAAGACTGGCTGATGAGTGCTGCATAAATTATGCTATAGCCCAGTGAGGTGGAGAAGATTGAGAACACAAATAAGTTCTTGCTCTCATGGACTACTTAAGTGCATCTGCCCTCAAGTAGTACCTGTGCCATGTAATACATGTGAATAGGGTGCAGGCCTATTGGACTTTTGAGAATGTAGTCCTCAGCCTGTACAATTGATTCATACAATCCTCAACCATGCAAGGTGCTTGCAATGCATTCCACAAAGTGAGGTATATATTGGATGACGGTATACAGGGCTTCTATAATGCTCTGATGAACTAGGCTCAGACTATGGCTGTGTTCTCCAGATTTTCTCTGACATGCTGATTGCTCTCATCCTGTGGAGGATTAGCCCCAGAAGTAAACACCATTGATGAGTTTGATTCCAAGGCTAAGGCCTATGAAAATGGCCTTGAGACTGCTGTGCACTATTTAGAGTGCAGCAAGGATCATTCAGGTTATAGTGGACCTACTATCCACAAGTGGAGTGATGCAACACCACTTTGTAAAGAAACAAGTTGAGAACCTATCATGTTCCTCAAACCCTGAGTGCCACCTGTGGCATCCCAAGGAGCAGTCCATGTGGTGCCAGGAAATGGTGCCCCAGGAAGGCCATAGCCTGTAGGAGACTGGCTGCCTAAGATGGTAACTAGCAAAGCTAGTTACCCATCTAAAGATAGCATGCCCCCAATAGTGTGTTACAACTGTGGCAAGATGGGCCACATTGCTTGTGACTGTAGAGAGCTGTGTAAAGCAGCTCTACACAGGTATGTATGAGCAGCACACACAGTGGCACCCTTAGAAGGACTAGATGAGAAGCAGGAGTGTGAGACCAAGCCTGCCCTAGAAACTAGAGATGAGGCTGTGTAAGGCAATCTTTGGAAGCTATGGCTCAATCACACAACTGGCAAAGGGAGATCCAAAGTATATTAGTGTATGTATAAATAATATAAGTAAGTGATAACAACTACACACCTGGTAAAGAAAGATCCAAAGAGAACAAGTCTAAAAATTCACCTTGCAAGAAAAAAAGTGAATTACATGATGTATAAGTCACATGCAAGAACCACATGTCCAGATCACCTGTTTAAGGTCACATGTCTAGATTACAGGTCTAGGTCACATGCTGAGATCATATGTGCAGCTGAGTTGGAAAAGAGGGAGTAAATGACGAGTTCCCTAACAGGCTGAAAACTTGGAATCAGGATCCCCAGGTCAAAAGGAATACATTGACTTTGGGACATATGACAACATGTATTACACTCATCATAGTAATAGTGAGGGACAGAGTTCTGATGAATCCCTGAGCAAATAATGGAGCTGAAAGTGCAGCTCAATGTCCCAGATGAATGTGAGATTTGTCTGGCAGCACTGCAAGAGAAGTATAAGTAGACCACAGTTGAATGTACAGAGACCAAGGAACATTGTATTTCTTGGGCTCAGAAAGAGAAGTGGAGAGTCAAACTGATGCAGGATAATATCCCATGTCTACAGCAACAGTGGTATGATCAGTACTAAAACATCATGATTGGCACAAAGAAGGAATTGCCTCTGTAAAGAGAGGTTAATCATAAGATTAACTTCATTAATGAGTTGAAGTGGTACTCATACTTTATGCTATAATGTCCATGATCCCTTCAGGACTAGCTCAAAGCAAAAAATTGAATGCTATTTGTAGGCCAAGTAGTGGGAGCTGTATGCAGCTAATTAGGCTACATCCTTGCTTTGTATTTCAAAGAAGGATGAGACCTTGCAAACAGCATTAGATGCTTGCTAGCATAATGACAATATGGTGATATGCCTAAAATTTAGCTAAATGCTGTCTTAGTAGGCTGCACTTAATTTTGTTTTGTGTTGGGCTTGCAAAGTGCTGAGGGAGTCTCAGGCAGGTCTCAGTTCTAAAATGAGAATTTGGTGGTAGGGTATTGGAGAGATGTTGCTGCCAATAGTAGCAGGCAGTAAGAAGTTAAGGGGAATGGTGGACAGAAGGCAGTAAGCTTACAAAGCTTCTAGAACTTAGCCACAGTTGCTAAGTATGCAGGTCAAGAGCATGAGGTGGCAGACATTGGCACTAGCAACAAGAGTATGCCTATATGGTACCATTAAGACAAGAGAGTCAACAAGGGTGCTAAAAGGTTTAGTGCTGAGAAAGAGAGAAGTGAGACTGCTAATTGCTTAGCACCTCTAGTGAGCTTAGAGATCTAAGCTGTGGGGCTAAAAGGGCTCTGTTTGATTGGATGATTTGCTACTGACAAAAGGTAACATATTTATAGTAAGTGAAGGTGGTGACTTAGTGAAGGGTTGGCAATGACTCTAATAGTTACCACTAATGAAAAATGTAAGTAAAGGTTCATTAAAAATACTATAATTAAGGTAAATGCTACTCAGGAGTGGTCATGCAGGTGGCTAGCTAAGGCATGCTGCCAAGTAATGTGCAAGATGTCAGTCTCATGACAGGGTCATGGCAAAAGTAGGCATTAAATTCTAATGTAGTGCATTGAGAGTAGTAATGGAAAGTGCCAGCTATTGGTCAGCTGCCATCATTAAGTCAGAACAGAACAGAATTGGAATTAGACTGGAAAAAAAAGTATTGCAAGCAGTGATCTGCTAATAGTGGTGGCAACTACTGGCAAGGTGTGGAAGTGAGATGTAGAAATGGTGGTGTGACTGCCAATAGAAAAGGCCAAAAGGTCCATCAAACATCAAAGTTGTGATGAGATGGGACATGCAGATAGAGGGCATGATGTGTCATGTGACTGGGACACATCAAGTTTGGGGCAAAGTGGAGGCATGCCTCATGTGAAAGGGAGCCAGTGAGCCAATAGTGCTCATGACCTACTATGGAGCAGGTGGCAAGGCTAGCTGGCATGTAGAGATTGTTCTGTAGCTTTGAGGTGTCATGCTGGATGGCAAGAAGAGGATGGTAATGCATGGGAGACTGTCAGTAGGAAAATGCTGAAGTCTTGCTGCCCTGGCCCAATGCTAAATGGTGCATAAATGGCTTAAAAAGTGTTGAGCCAAACTGGGGGCTCATCAATGGTTAAGGATGTCACACCCTTGCCCAACCAAGAAGTCATACATAAGGATGTGGTGTGTGCCAAAGTGAGATCAAAATTGACCTTACCAATGCATATAAACAAGTGCAGATACATTCATTGGATGTACCCAAAACTGCATTTATGACAATTACAGGAATGTATGTCAGTCATATTATGCAGATTGGTGACTGCAATGTGCCAGCTACCTTCCAGCACCTTATAATGTCCATCTTTAGAGATGTCATCAGACAATGGATGCATGTGTATCTAGATGACATATTCATCTATTCAGACTTGATTGCAGAGCATGAGAAGCATGTAGACATAGTCTCTGAGTGACTACACTATAATAAGCTGTACCTCAAATGAAAAAAGTGTGAACTCTATGTGGAGTGCATAGAGTGCTCTATGTCAGCTCATGATGAGGGAATGGGAGATGTTGGTTGAGTAAAGAGAATGTTTAGGGAGAAGGTTATTTGTTTGAGCTGGAGTCTTTTTTGTTCAAGGCATAAGTCTGACAATTCCATATGGGTTCTTGCAGGCAAATGAATTTTATTTGGTTACCTTTGCTCTTTTGCACAGATTCCAAGAGGGAAAACCCAAGGAAGACTGCACTCAAGCCATGGGAGGAGCGAACAGAAAAGCTGGAGGCTCAAAATTGAAAGTGTGAGGAGTGGCCAGATGAAGGCATGCAGAGAGACCTAAGATATGCTTGCAAGATACATCAATGTAAAGCCTGTAGGCATCACTGTGCCAATGACCAAGAAGTTGGATTTTGTGATTAGCATAACCTACTGCAGCTGCAGCTGTGGCAGCACCATGGCAGAAGCTATGGCCTGCAAACTTCAAGGGATGATGTTGCATTCCAGGAGGTGACATCTGAGTGTTGTGACAAAGACTTTGCATGTGAGGAGAGAGCTATCTAGGTTAGAAAAGAGGGGGTAATTGTGCAGCTTAAGATCAACAATAAACATATTGTGGAGAGCTGAGACAGGGCATGTGAAGGAGCCAGAGGAGGCCTTAGCAAGCAGAATTGAAGTACCTTTGCAGAAGGCATCTGTTTTGGAAGTGGGGAGATCAATTCTTACATACAATGAGGAATTAAAGGAGGGAAGGAATGTGACACATCTTTGTGTGAGATGGGATGTGAGGCTAAACTTTTTGCTTTATCTCAGTGTAAATTCCCCACAGCAGAGGAATCCAGCCCATGCAGACTTGCATGCTGCATTATAGGAGGCTTCAAAAGGCTTGGTAATGTCACCAGCAACAGCCATAAGCTTCTGGAGGATTTCAAGGGTAATTGGCTGCTTGGAGTTGCATTTGTGCTCTCCATGAAAAGACTTGATGCCTCAGATGACTCTGCAAACCATCTCCAATTTGCATGCACCAAAGGGGAGACCTTTGTTGATGTGGAGAGATCAGACAGCAGCAAGGTAGCTTTTGATAGTTTTTGGCTGCAGTGCGCAATTTCCAAGAGAGCAGACCCATTTGATGTCTGTGGTGGGGAGATAGCAGCCTAGCATGCTGAGGATGCCAGGGTTGAGCTGGCAGAAGTTGATGAAGGACTTTTGGCTGGTGAAGTAGTTTGCTGTCCCCAAGTTTAGCCAGGGTTTAGCCAGGCTACTGCAGCAGAATTGTTGCAGAAGAATGTAACATAGTGCTCCCTCCACTCATCTCTCCAGCATAAGAGTGGGTGGTCCTTGCTGTTGTACTTGCAACATTTGTGGGTGCAACTATCAGGGCAAGGTAAGGTGATGTAGTACAGGTATCTTTATTGTATGCAAAGCAGGTCTCTGTGCTTATGTTCCACTCCTGTCTGCCTACCAACTTCCAAGAGGTACCCAGAACTCTTGTGTTTCCAAGGCACAATTCAGTCAAGAGCATTTTATCAGGTTTTGCCCACCCTGCATATGAATCCATGATTATTTCTTGCCATCAATTAGGATGTAAATGAATGTGATATTGGAGGACAGCTGACCACTTGTACTTTTGATTAAGGATCATTAAGTGCAAAAGGTACCTTGAAGCACCATGCCCAATTACAAATGTGGCATAGGCATTGCCCAATGATACTGCAAAAGCTTGCAAGATGGAAAAATAGGTGGAGAGGGGTATGAGGAAGTTATGCAAAGCAGGGTAGTTCTTGGTTCCAGTGATCCAGGAGCTATTATAATCCATACAATCTAAATCAGCACATCTAAATTTTGATGCAGGGTCAAGTTTGCAGAGATCCATGGGGTGAAACTCATGATGGGCAATGTCCAAGAGCAAGCTTGTCTTGATGGTGTGAAAGAGTGCAGGTAGTGGCTTACCAGCAGGAGACTGATCTGTCAATATGAAAGCTGGGAATAATGGTGGGGAGTTGGCCTATACCTCTTTGCATGCCTGCTGCAAAGGGTAATATGAGACCTGGCAATTGGTTTGCTAATGTGGCTAGCATGTGCAACATAGTCATCATGCCCATGAGCATGACATTGTTGCTCTGCATCAGTAGATCTTGTAATTGTGGCTCCAGATCCTTGGTGCTAGGGAATGGCTGGTCAGTTCTGGGCATGGCATGCAGCAGTATAGGGGATGGGGTAATTGATAGTAAGCCCAAAGAAGGTGACAAGGGAGCCAGAGACAGCAGTGATTGGTGGTGGCTTGTTGGAGCAAACTGACTGTTAGGTAGGCAAAGATGACACAATGTATAGGCATGGTGCCTGCTGAAATGAGGGAGAATGCATCCTGCAGAAACAAAAAGCCAAGTCTAAAAGACTGACAAGCTATGTGAGTAGGGAAAGTAAGCAGGACATAGGTATGAAACAAACCTGACAAGCTCTGTGTGAGTAGGAAGAGTAAGCAGGATGGGCTGGAGTAAGAGAAACTATAGCAATATATATGATGTCTGAACAGTATGAGTTGAGAGACAATGGGCCATTGTTGACAATGCTACAAAGCAATGTGATATGGCCAGGGGTTGCAACACATGTGATATGGCCAATAGATGTGACACATCAAGGGTTGATCAAGAGTTGTATTGCTTACATAAACCTTAGTCAAAGTTTTTTGGTCAGTTCATTAGAGCACATCATAGATGACCAGAGTATTCATCCTGATGAGTCTAAGCTGACAAGGATCCAGGAATGGTGCATTTCTAGAACCTATAATGATATTCAATGCTTTGTGGGACTGGTAAACTATATTAGCTACTTTTTGCCTAATATACTGGTCCCCTTGTAGTGATGATACAGAACAGGTTGCTCTTTTATTGGGGACCCCTTTACCAGCAATGCTTCAATATGATTAAGCATATCTGTAGTAAAATGCCAATCATGTGACTTATCAATCCTTGGAAAGAGAATCCTATTTGGCTGATATGTGATGCCTCAAAGACAAGGATTGGTGCAATGTATGGGCAAGGGCCTACCTGGAAAACCTGCAGGCCTGCTAGGTTCATGTTCAAGAAGTTCACTAATGCACAGCAGAATTATGCTGTGCATGAACTTGAAATATTGGCTATACTGGAGGCTCTTCTCCTGGGAGAATAAGCTTTTGGACTATAAGATTTATGTTATCATAGACTATAAAACCCTTGAGTTTTTCAAAACTCAACAGAATCTGTCCACACATCAACAATATTGGATTGACTACCTATCCAAGTTCAACTTTGACATAACATATGTCAAGGGAGAACTTAACAAAGTAGTGGACTGCTTATATTCAAGAACATACACCTCATTTATAATTATATGTGTGCAGATGCTAGGATAGATCCTGAGAGAGATGATTTGCCTCCTCAATAGATGTCCAAGCTGCAAGCACATATAGAGCAGTTGCAGGCATGTGTGGATATTAGGATGGTTCACCCTGAACTACTACAGAATAGAAGAGCACCTATGATCATGAGGCTCAAGCTCTTGATGAAGTACAGGAGGATGGCTTGAGCCTCCTTCCTGTAGTTGAGGATGCAGATAGTCACTTGTGTGAGGTCTTGGAGGCCTCATTACCAGCTATTATTCCTTGCAACTACTCTAATGCTAGCTTCTATAGGAGGGTAATGCAGAGTATGCTAAAGGTACCCTGTTCTCCAAGATTCTGAAGGACTATAAACCCTTTGAAGTGTTAGGTAATTTAATCTAGATCAAAAATCTGGCTGGTACTAAGGTATTATGTATGCCTTGGGACTGCCACTTGATTACTCAGATTTTAAATCAGCACATAGTGTCCTAGGCCACTTTGGTGCCCAATGAACAATGGAATATATCTATTGATGGTATTGGTGGCCAACTATAGTGGCCAATACACTATTGTTTTGTACAACTTGTGAGTCATGCCAATGAGCCAAAAAAAGCAATCAGTGTCCTGCAAGGAAGTTACATTCCCTGCCTATACCTACTAAACTATGGGATTCTATCAGTATGGATTTTATAGAACTATTTCCAGAATCCAAGAGTTACAACTATTGGTGTGTAATTATTTGTTGCATGACCAGCATAGTACACCTCATACTAGTGCATATGAGTATGACAGCCTCTTAGCTGTCATGAATATACTTGCAAGAAATAGTGAGGCTACATGGCCTCCCTAGCTCTATTGTCAGCAATCATGACTCCAAATTCACATCCAAGTGGTGGCATGAACTCTATAAGATTTTAGGAGCTAAGCTTCTAATGTCTACATCATCTCATCCACAAATAGATGGTCAGACTGAGCAAGCCAACCATAGTGTTGGCCAGATTCTAAGGATAATCATTTGACCTCATCAGCATGATTGGGTCAACTGAGTAGATCTCACAAAGTTTGCAATCAATGCAAGCATATTGGAGTTTACCAAGTATGCACCATTCAAGTTGAATGGTGGCTTTCTGCAATCTATAATCAAGAAAGCCAGGTCCAATTCCATTATTCTGAAAGGCATAAAGGACTTTGCAGTCCAGGCACTGCAAAATCTGGCTGTGGTGCACAATGCTATTAAGAGGCATGCATTTTTCAGATGCATGCCACAAACTAGCACTGTAAAGCTGGACCAGATATTAAAATAGGTACTCTAGTGTACCTTTCCATTAAAAACCTCTCACTACCCAAGAGCCAAGCCTATAAGCTCTGTCCAAAGTGGAAAAACATACAAAGAGATAGTTCAAAGGTTTATATCCCTGTTTCTAAAGGAAAAAGTTGTTCTTTATCTCACAAAAACCTCAATGGTAATATTATCATGTTTTCCATTATGTTTCTTGCAGAAAAAGACTCAAATAAAAGTTATCATTCTTACTTTGAAAATAGTTGGGAAATATGAATTTAATTTTCTAGATTTTTCCAAGAGAAACTGCTTACATATTTTCTAAAGACATTTCATTTGGAAACTGGGTAACAGGTTTCTCAATCACTTTTTCCAAAGGAAACAAGTTTACCTGCCAGCAGTGCATTAGGATCCAACCCACAATTCAGAATGTCTTTCAGTTCTAAATTGCTAGGTCATTTTCTGTGAATTGGAAGTCACATTCTTTTCTATCAAGGGTCCAGATGGCCTAGCACTTAGAGCAGCTGCCAATGAAGTGGCCCAGTTTGCCATAGAGGAGGCAGGTACCTTTCTAGCATTGCTGCTTCTGAACCTCCTCAGGGACATCAATCCATGGTCAGTCAGAGTTCCTGACTTGATTGGCATGGAAAACTTCTTCCTTGTCCCTGTCAGGGTTGTCAGTCAAAAAGTCAAGACTGTCTAGATCCTCAGGAAGCAGGTCTAGAGCCTTGTTGATGTTTAATGGCATTTAGTGCCACCAAGAGGCAAGGTTTAGAAGCATGAGACAGGCCAGGAAAGCTCCAACCAGAATTGGGACATGGAGCAGAGCTGAAGAGTGGAGAAGCTCCAGGAGTATGGGCAACTGGGTCTCTAGAGGTGCTGGTCCTTCAGGTGGGTTCACTAAAGGAGTTTTCCTAGAGTCAGTAGTTGGTGTACTTGCTGTGATCCTCCCCATCCCAGTATTTTTGGTTGATCAGAGTCACCAGAGCCTTGTAGCCATCATATGAGGATTGCTTGGATGCAAGTTGTAGGACATTCTTGATGCACTGGGGTAGAGTGCATTGGAGGGTGAATCAGAGGGTATTGTAGTTCCAGCCAGTCTCATAGGCTTCACTTTCAAATCAGATGATGAAGGTGGTGAACCATAAGTTTTGCTCTGCTTCTGCCACAGTATCAAAGATGCTGAACTTGCTGGAAAATTCTTCTGCAAAGACCAGCTACTGGGAAAGTACTAGGTTGTTGAGGTCAAACTGGAGTAACACTGTGTAGTGGTCAAAGGCAATGCCCTGGAGATATGACATGGTGAATGCAACTCAGGAGCTCTCCAGTTGGAAGGTGATCAGCTTAGCTTGGAACATATTGAGACACTGCATGAGGAAGATTCACCACTTCTAGGAGTCAGAGCCATGAAAGGGTTCCAGTTTTTGAATGGCCATTACTCCATCAGTTTTAATTGAAATTACATAAGCCTTAATGCAATTTGTAGCTACAATGCCATATTTTACATGATTTACCCAGAATTTTAAGTACTTCTAACCTTTCATGCCAATGTCATCTTTCAAAAAGTATAAAACATTGGAACAGTTTTTTGAGCCACTGTAACTACATACCTGACAGAGGGAGATCCAATGTAACAGATTGGGCCATATGGCCTATTTTGGACTCAGTAGCACAGCCACCTTTTCTTTAGTCTTTGTCCTAACCACTGTGTATAGTCACCTTTTCCCTATAGAATTGGGTCATATGCACTTGGGACTGGAGACTGGGCTCACCTGTAACCAACTGTTATATCCAAAGCCAACAAGTCTGGGGATTTCCTAGGCCAGGTAGAATACTTCTGGGGCTTCAGAAGCATGAGAAACAACTGTACAAAATAACAGAACCTCTGAAATCTCCAAAATTAGAATCAACTCCAGACAGTATTCCAAAATAGGAGTGGCTGTGCTACAGTAGCAATCTTGTACCAATTACTTCTCTGCACCTAAGAACCCTGGACACTAGTGGTTGGAGCCAATGATAGAGCTGGAAAAAAAGCATTGGAGGAAAATGTGACTACAAGAGAAGGGGCAGAATCAAAGTGGGGAGTCTCCTGATACAAAATATATTCAATACTATATCTAGTAGAGAAACATCTAAAAAAAACAAGTCTGAGGATTTTTTAGACTAGATAGAATGCTTCTGGGAGCTCCAGAAGCATGAAAAACAGCTACATAAAATAATAGAAAACATGAAATCTCTAAAAATAAAACAGGACTCCAGATGTTACACAAAAAAATAATATGGCAGTGCCTAGAGCCAAATATTGAGTGAATTACAGACAGAGAATGAATAAAGCTAGAGGACAAAAGTAAGACTGACAAGTAGAGCTTGAAAAGAAATACAAAGAAAAATCATAGCAAGAAGGATTAGAGAAGCAGTGGAGTGTGAAGAGAGAGAATGGGATGAAAGTAGCAAGTAGCAGTGCTAGAAGATGAACACTTGTCTGAATTACAGATGGAGAGCCAGTGCAGTCTGAGAGCTAAAACTAAGACTAATAGATAGGGCTAGAATATGACTACAAAGAAAGCAAGAGTGGCTGAAGAAGAAATGAGATGAGGAGTCCCTTAACAGATTTAAAACAATATAGAATACCTTTTTCTAAGGCATAAATGTGATAAAAAAAAGCAATATATTGATTTTTGCTTTGACAGCTAGAAACAGTTTATAGCACTAGCAGTGTTTTTTGCTAAAAATAGTGTCTGCTATAAGTATGGAAACAATATGCATAAATAAGTCACTAATTAATGTAATGAAATTTTCTTGTAAATAATTGGCTTTGATTGCAGAAATTGATATTATTTACTATGATATTAATATATTAGCTTTCAATATTTAAAGAAAAAATTGTTCAATAATTTTTAAAGCAAAATATACAATTGTAATTTTTGAATATAGTTGTAGTTAATGTTTGCTAAACTTCATGAGCTAGAAATTAGTCAGTCCTTACTGATTATATAAAAGCAACTTTATAGTATTTTAAAATAAGTATACTACAAATATGTACAAGTAAAAAGGAAAAAGCAATAGAAGAGATATAAAAGCATATCCAATATGTAAGGTAGAAGCAAGATGTTTTCATAAAGGATAATATAGTTAAAAGCATTGAAAATTTGAAGAAAATACAAGTTTATAGATCCACATACACTATAATGCTACTCAGACTCTACAACTGTAGCTTGTGAATTATAAGACTGTGTCCATTCCTTTCCAAATGCACAAGATGTAAAATTTACATGAAAGGAACCATGAGATGTAATGATAAGAGTAGTACATGGGTAGTATAATGCACCAAAAATGTAATTAGGAACCCATATCAGTTTTTGTTGAGTAAGACATAGCACAATCCACCCATCAGAATTGCATGTCCATATATTATGTTGTTTACTATCAAAAGCATCCCACACCCTCACAGACTGATCATTTGAGCTAGAGACAATGCACTTGCCATCAAATGAAAAAACAACAGATGTGAAAGCAGAAGAGTGGTTATTCAACCCTTGTAGCTGTGCACCATTAGAGGCATCCCACACCCTCACAGAGTCATCATATGAGCCAGAGACAATGTACTTGCTATCAGGTGAAAATGCAACTGATGTAACAATAAAAGTATGACCATTCAGCTCCTGCAGCTGCACACCATTGGAGGCATCCCACACCCTCACAGACTGATCATTTGAGCCAGAGACAATGTACTTGCCATTAGGAGAAAATGCAACAGATGTAACAATAGAAGTGTGGCCATTCAGCTTCTGCAGCTGTGCACCATTAGAGGCATTCCACACCCTCACAGACTGATCATATGAGCTAGAGACAATGTACTTGCCATTAGATGAAAATGCAACAGATGTGACAATAGAAGTGTGGCCATTCAGCTCTTGTAGCTGTGCACCATTAAAGGCATCCCACACTCTAACAGACTGATCACTTGAGCTAGCAGCAATGGACTTGCCATCAGGTGAAAATGCAACAGATGTGACAGAAGCAGTGTGGCCATTCAGCTCTTGCATCTGTGCACCATTAGAGGCATTCCATACCCTCACAGAGTCATCATATGAGCTGGAAACAATATACTTGCTATCAGGTGAAAATGCAACAGATGTGACAATAGAAGTGTGACCATTCAGCTTCTGCAGCTGTGCACCATCAAAGGCATCCCACACCCTCACAGATTGATCATTTGAGCCAGAGACAATGCACTTGCCATCAGGTGAAAATGCAACAGATCTGACAATAGAAGTGTGACCATTCAGCTTCTGCAGTTGTGCACCATTAGAGGCATTCCACACCCTTACAGAGTCATCATATGAGCCAGAAACAATGGACTTGCTATCAGGTGAAAATGCAACACATGTGACACCAGCAGTGTGGCCATTCAGCTCCTGTAGCTGTTCACTATTAGAGATATCCCACACTCTCACAGACTGATCATATGAGCTAGAGATAATGTACTTGCCATCAGGTGAAAATGCAACAGATGTGACAATAGAAGTGTGGCCATTCAGCTCTTGTAGCTGTGCACCATTAAAGGCATTCCACACCCTCACAGAGTTATCATATGAGCCAGAGATAATGTACTTGCTATCAGGTGAAAATGCAACAGATGTGACAATAGAAGTGTGGCCATTCAGCTCCTGCAGCTGTGAACTATTGGAGGCATCCCACACTCTCACAGACTGATCATCTGCACCAGAGGCAATAAACTTGCCATCAGGTGAAAATGCAACAGATGTGACACTAGCAGTGTGGCCATTCAGCTTCTGCAGCTGTGCACTATTGGAGGTATCCCACACCATCACAGACTGATTATGTCCACCAACAGCAATGTACTTGCAATTAGGTGAAAATGCAACAGATGTGACAATAAAATTGTGGCTATTTAGCTCCTGCAGTTGTATACCATTAGAGGCATTCCACACCCTCACAGACCGATCATTTGAGCCAGAGACAATATACTGGCCATTAGGTGAGAATGCAACAGATGTGACCCAGTTAGTGTGGCCAATTAATTGCTGCAACTGTGCACCATGAAAGGCATTCCACACCCTCACAGACTGATCATGTGAGCCAGAAACAATATACTGCCCATCAGGTGAGAATGCAACAGATGTGACCTGGGCAGTGTGGCCATTTAACTTTTGCAACTGTGTACCATTAGAGGCATTCCTCACCCTCAGAGACTGATCATGTGAGCCATAGACAATATACTGACCATCAGGTGAGAATGCAATACAATTTACTATATCTTTTTCCAATATATGGATCTTTGACAATGTGTGTTTTTTATCACTTGTAATTGATGGAATTCCACAAAATATCTTCTTCCATCCTTGTGACAACATGCTGTCTTCTAGCCATGTTGCTAAGGCTGAGATGTATAAATGTGGTGTTGACAAGGCTGCTGGGCTTACAGCAAAGTAGGCAGCAAAATTAGCTGCTTCACTGATCTTTTGAATAAGATCTGTTTTTCTTTTTTTGTTCTAGTTACATTGCATCAGTTATGAAATAGAATTATATCAGAAAGCTTTACCTTTATCATACAATTGCACACTTGTTGAAGCATGATATGACATGCTTTTGATGACTTTAAAAGGTTCATAGATTCTATCCAAAAAAGCACTTGAATATCAAGGAACTTTTCTATTTTATACTGAAGAGTCTGGTATTTGTGAGGTGCAGCCTTAATCATGTGTCCAGCCCAGTGCTTACAAGCATACTGAAGTACTTCTGAGATTCTTTCTTTGACTAATGTATCAAGATTGGTTATTTCTGAATCTAAAAGAAATGATGAAGGCATGCTGCACATATTAAAGTGCAGATTGTTCATCATAATGTTAAAGCAATGCAAGGCAAGGTTTCCATGATGAGATGGTGCATTACAGGACAAATTTCTGATATTATCTGAAGATTTATTTGATAATTTCAGAGAAATTGTAGAAGATTCTTTCTGATATAGAAGAAAGTCAGGAAATGAAGCATGATACCAGAAGATACAACTCTCTCTTTTGTAAAGAACAGCATGGAGCTTTTCAACAATATCATCAGCTTGCTGTGCTATGACTTTTATTTTTTGAGTATTAGCCTTAGAATGCAGTGCTGCTGCAACAGAAGTAGATATACTCTCTTCTGCACAAAGAATTGTATGTAAAATTTCCAAACGATCAGCAATAAACATTTCTGCACCTCCACTAAATGCCTCAGACAAGATTGTGTCATAGAAATTGTTGATTAACAATGTTGTATCAGAAGAATCTGAGAATTTTGCATTATGAGTAGAGTCAAGCAATTTTCTCATTATGATAGACTGCTCTTCTGAAGTGCCTGATGATATATATTTTACTGCTGTGAAAGCATAAATAAAAAGACCATTAGCTTTGTCTCCAAGTTCTCTAAGTTCTTTTTTATTTTGAAATACAGGAAGTGCATTATTTAGATATGTCATAATATCTGTATCAGTCTCCTTGTAAGAGACATGATGAAGATGACAAACTGAGTTAGCTGGAAAGGTCTTGCACAATGCTTCGACCTTGGGATCTGATCGACTTGTAACAAGGAACTTCAAACCATGCAAACATCCTTTTTTAATAGTTGAAAGCAGTTCCTGGAGAAATTCTAGACCTTTCTGATTTTCAATTTCATCCAAGGCATCAATAACAATAAAATATGGAGGTAGATTCAAGGAGCAGTCAGAATTAGCTTTTTTCCAGGGCTCTATCAAGAGGTCTTGCATTTGTTTGTCCAATCGCTTGTTGGCTGAATCTTTGCATGTAGCTAGCAAAGCTTTAGCAAAAAGCTTTGAGTGGTGAGCTAGCTGATAAACAAGAGTAGGAATGATGTTTTTTTGCTGTCTTGTTTCTTCAAACTGCCGAGAGCAGAAAAAACTAGCTTTTAAAGTTGCTAATTCAGCCTTATCCTTTTCAAATATTTCAGCTATAGTATATGCAATAGTGGACTTTCCTGATCCTGCATGACCAGTAAGCCAGAAGACCTGTGAACTACTAGCTGAACTATCTTGGGCCCAAGTAGAAATTTGTTCAAGTATTGCAACACGTGTGCCTTTAGTGCAAGACTGACGAAATAATGTTGGCACATTATCATGATGAACATCATGCATAGCTTTATCAGCACAAGGCCAGTTGTCTAGTCGCAGTTGCTAGGACTCATGTCAATTTAGAGCATGATCTTTTACCTATAACTTACATCAAGTGCTGGTTGTAATTTACTTGTATTCTGATCAATTTTAAAATTCAGTTTCATCTTAAAAACCATTAAAAACTTTCAATCCTATATGCAATCAACTATACCTGAAAATTGTCTAGTTCTCCATTAATGTTCTTGAAAATATCATTAATATTTAACTTGTCCTTTTCATTTTCCAAGAGTTTCTTCCATGCTGCTTTCTGAGACATCATATCAAGTTCTTTCAAGTTTTTTAGAAGTTTTCTGTAGAATATTAGCCTTGAAAGATTCAAACAATACTTCTCATACCCAGCAAAGCCTTCAATTAAATAATCCAAGTTTGTATCATCACTGTCAACCAGAGTATCACACACAGTAACCAGGTGATCATTGATTCTGATCATCAAAGCATTCACATCACTTTTATTTTCAATAACAGCCTATAGTATTCATGCAGCTAGTGTTCAACAAGAAAAGGAAGAAAAACCCACATTTTTGAGCTCAATAAGAGATTTGACTACACCAACAGGAATTTGCAGAGGGGTTCCAGACACTACTTTCTCAGCTTTCTGAAAGAAAAGCTCAACACCATTCCAAACTTTCTTGAGCACATCCCTTGACTTGTCTAAGGATGTTTGGAAGGAAGCTAAGAGACACCTATTGATTAGATGATGATGACATACTAAGATGAACATTGGTAGAAGGCTGAGAAGGATCCACGTGAGTTATGGTCACTTCAAAGGTTGTTCAAGCCTCAGTGAATCAATGAGATGGAATGGATACTAACTTGATGGATTGCCTTCAATAGAAAATGAAGATGTTGGGTGCATGGAGGCAGGTCCTTGGATTTGTTAAGCAATGAAAACAGCTTCCTAGTATCTTAATCACTTACCAGTATTTGATGCTATGGGAGTTGTAGTCGTCTCCATCTGAGTGGATCCTTTCTAATGTTCAGACTTGACATAATGAATGAAGGAGCAGGTCTCACCGAGTCCATCTGTCATGTTTGGCAAAGCGGTTGCTGAACACATAGTAGTCATTTGGGCTGTGATGGAATTGATCTACTTATTGCAGTCTCTTCAGTTATTTGTTTGATTACTCACAATTATTGTTGTCAGGAGTCAAAGAAGTGGATCCTGGAGTGCGCGATCTTCAACAGTACGATTAGGAATGCACGAGTACTCACCAGATACAGCACTTTCTCCCGGATTCAGCAAAGCAGCCGACAAAGGTAAGTGCGTGGGAGCTCAATTGTAGATTTAGACGCCTGAGCGACTATGATGACGGATGTACGTACCATCACCTGTAGAGTCCGGGATGGATGAAACCTGGTTTGAAGAGACATTTTCCAAAGCGTTCACGCGAGAAGAAGTAGAGGTTTCCAAGCGAGAAACGGGGGGAGATGCCCTGGAGGCACCCACCCGAGGCAATAAAGTACGACTTTTAGCAAACACTGAACTAAACCCTCGAATGAAACGTTGCCTCTTTGAGGGCTTGTCGTTCTGGGTAGTAGACATATTCAATGAGCAATAGAGCGATAAACTGCAAGCAAGATGGACGATTATGATAAAGAACGGTTGTCACGAGTACAGCTGTCATATCTTGTGCGACATTGATTTCTAAATATGTCGAGGGTTTCTCATCCCATTCTCACAATTGCCAAGGCTTTGTTTGGCATTTTGCAAACAAAGTGAAGGATCTGTCTTCCTAGGATCTCGAAGTTGCTGCTTATGATTCTCTTTCCTCGTTTCTCGTAACTCCATTCACGTAAATCCAAGAATCTAACTATCGAGACTATCAGCCAAAAACCAGTAATTTAATTATGCAGATATTTACTGTTGCTGAGTGAACCTTCACCTCACCCATAGAACGTGACGAACAAGGCGGCTTCTACAAAGGCGCATCGGGCGGCTTTCGCAAGCTGTCCGCCAAAGTACCGCCCGGAGGAACTTGGGTGGGTGAAGGCTTGGGAGGACGAGAAGAATATGGGGCTAATGACTGAATAGGAGAGACGAAGAATGGGGGCTTTAATGTCGTTCACGGCCGGAGAGAGCGCACGAGATGCACTCGGCTTCTGAGAACCTTCCTCCGTCACGAAATACTCCAAAGGCAAAATTTATATCGGAACGTGTGAAACACGGGACGGAGTATGCGGGATGGATCGCCTGTAATTGAGAATAATTGAAATAGTATAACGAACCAAATAACGAAAAAAACCCTACTTCGTCAGTTGTCTTCCGTTCGGCGAAGAGTGAATGTGAGGTATCAGCTATCTCGTAACTTGAGGCAACTAACGGGGCCTTCGGGATTACCATTCAAGTCGATTAGGACCATGACCATCGAATATCAGGACCACGTCTGCCAAGAACTGATTCCCTGTTTGACTATACGAACACGAGAGTGAGCAGTGTTTCGTAGGGACTCTCCTGAAGAGTAAGCATCTGACGCACCGACTTCAAAGAAGCTTTGGATTTGAAGGCGATCAAACAACCGCTCACATGGGTTGGAAGGTTATCCAAGAAAAGAGACGTTGATGTCAAGAAGGTTCGTCCTTGAGAAGTTGGAGGGCAGGGGTTGTTACAACAGAGAAAACGGGTGTTCTGGAGATGTAAAATCGATGGACGACGGGATAATATTGTTTCAACAGTTAAACATCAAAGACTCGACTAAACGTGATTATTTCTCCCACAGACCATAACTGCGGGAGCGGCGAATGACTACGGCCTAAAAGAAAGAGATCAGCAGCAGGCCAAAAAGTGAAAATGACGAGACTCTATAACTTTATCTCTCCAATCTCGACCGACATCTTCTCCAGGAAATCCGACTTGACCCTTTTGATTCCAGTCAGATCCTCCTCGCTCGCGTTCTGACTGCTCATCAAATTGTCGCCTTATTCCGCAAGAGGGCTGTTCAAGACGTGATTGATACACCGAAAAACTTGTCTGAGGCCTTATTGTGAACGTAGAGGACGCGGCTATATGCGGATTACATGATTTGTTTTAGCATTTGGTAGATAGATATGCATATGATGACTTGTTAACGTGTTGGCAGCACTAGTACCAAAACAGATACACAGCAAGGGACCTGATGTAGAATCGTGTCAAGCGTGCTAGAGTATAGTGGACTAAGTTTTGGAATGGATCACTTACTTGTTCTCAGCGATGCACGCGGACTCTCCTTCGTACATTTCAGCATCAATCACTGCTCCCAGGAAAGATCTGGCTTCCTTCCTATTCGAGCGGGACACTCAAGTTGTTCTCCAGTCCTAGGCCTGTCTCGTGCAGCTGTCCTCTCTCCACCAGTGCCATCATCCAGACCCATACTAAAGCATCATCCTGCCTCTTTGATGCCTTATCCTATACCACGCTTGGCCATCTCTAATCTGCAAGACAAACGCGACGTATTCTCTAGTATACGAGCTCACCCTGAAGATCTGACGAGATCTCCAACGTGCATACGACGAATACGTCCAACACATGTGAAGTCCAAAGTTGTTCGGTGCTCTGCTTTCCCCGTCGCCATTGTACGATACGGCCTATATGATGATGAGTGCATTGAATGTCTGCTTCGCTGCAGAAAAGAGAGCTAGATCGCTTCCCGACCAGAGACCGACATCCCTGCGAAACATGAGGCCGGGCTTGACGGTGAGGTTTCCCTGAAAAACAAGTAAATGTTCGACTGTACTCAGCGCATCTAGGACCACCAATGTGACTCGACTGCAACATGGATCTTGGGCTAGCATAAAGAGTATTTAATCACATCCATTTGGAATGTGAAAGTCGGAGGAAAAGAAAGGCACACAAAGTCGGGTCTTCTGGACAGACAGTTGATTGGGATTGAAGACAACGGAGGTACAAAGTCTCGTCATTATTGCTTATTTACCGGCTGCTGATCCTTTTCTCCTTACATATGTCGATATTCTGCATGAAGGACGAAATGTCCTTGTCGTCCGTCCTGACCTGGTTCCCGATCTACGAACGGCTTCGTCAGATGAGATATGACGCCGAAGGCAAGGGTGGTGGGGGCGGCGTGGAGGGCGTAGGTGGCCGAACAAGCTGGAGTAGCGTTTGCGCGTGAGAGGCGGACGTCCCATCGAGGCCTGCCGCACGTGGCTTGAGAATTTGGGCACGTGGTGTTGTCCCAGCGATACACAGATATAACCTAGATTGCTATCCATTGACTTCGCAAACAACCTTCTAAAGATACATGTTCTATTCAATAAATACAGTAAGGTAGACAAGGACATCCGTATATGTAGTAGTACACCGAAAACAATTACAAAACAATCAACCCACCTCGAGGAAGACCGATGGTTGACCAATTCACGCCATCGCCTGCATCCTCACGACGGGCGCAAAACTCAACACGCCCTGCACCGTGGGCGGCCTCTGAATTTGCACAGCTCGCATATTCTCATCAGCACTATCATCCCTTGCCCAATGCACCAAGAACCCCCAGATCGCAAGCAACACCAACAAGCCACAAAACATGATCATCCGCATCTCTTCGCCCGCCGACGAATGTTCCATCAAGATATCCAATACACCGCGCCACCCTTTCTTCCGTCGTCCTGGAGCGCTGAGTGGCCGGAGGTCAATTGCATATCGACGCGAGGAGGAGAAGACACCTAGGCCCCAAGGCCAGACAAGCCGGAAGTGCTCCAAGCCTACGAGGGTGAGTGGGAGGCCGTGACGGTCGTTCGTGAGCTCAAAAGAACCTGTTGAGCAAACAGGTAGGGGAAAAGGAGGGTGTGGAAGGGAGAAAGGGAGGGATAGAGGATATGCAGGCGGGATGAATGTAAGTTTGAATTTGGTAAGGCGGGGATTAGCCCTTGCGATGCGTGCAGCTCCGGCAGAGAGAGGCTCGTCTCCTGGATATTTGACAATCGTGAGGTGAAGCGATTGGAGTTTAGGAAACCCGCGAATGTTCTTGGAAAATGTGTCCTGCAATGGATGTCAACGTAGGGTATTGGTTAGAGAAAGGTACCAAGGACATACCATTTGAAATGAGGGTTTGTTGCCGCATGTCAAATCCAATTGGCGGAGACGAGGGCACGCGACGATGAGTGAGCGTAATAAATTCCCACTGTCATACATTGAATGAAGATTAAAGGCTATCTTCAGCTCCGTAAGATTTGATAGACTTTGTAAAAGTACGGATATGGCCTGAGTAGAAACCTCGCGTGTTAGCATCGAATCACGAAACGTTACAGACTTGAGATGGGTTCGGAGATAGGGAAGAGCCTGTAGTTGCTGTAACGTGCCTGTAAAGGAAGTAATGTGGAGAGAACCAGGGTCTATACTGCTTAGATGTTGGGGAAGAACATTGTATTTTGAGAGACTGAGGGTTTCTAAAGCTGGATGAGCCTCTAGAAATGCGATGAAAGGCCTCTTGTCGGATGGGTCCACGGGCGAAGCCGTCCAATCAATGGAAACATCTCCAAAGACAAGTTTCCGCAGCTTCGGCCATCTACCGTGGACGACTGTGTGAATATCAGTCGGAAGTGACGACACTCCTTCAATAACGAGTTCCTCAAGGTTAGGACATCGGAGGATTAACATGTCCCACATTTTCTTGGATGACGCGCCGTCCTCTAAAAGTGTGAACCGTATGGGTGAGCTTGTGAGTGAGTCACAGCACGTACCATCAAAAAACGTATCCATATGAGCGTCATAAAAGCCGGGCTTCAAAGTAAGCGAGAACCCGGTGAGATTGACGAAGTCAAACAGCTTAAAAACTCATTCAACTCCGAGTCGAAATCAAACAAAGTTGAAGCATAAACACTTACATGACTATTATGTGCTGGGAGGTATCTTCCAACCGAAGTCCCAATATATCGAAGTTGTGGGCACCTAAGTTGACCAAGATGAAAAGGGTGCTCTGTGGTTATTGACGCCAAGTATTGCGACAGCCAAAGACACTCACCCCATCCTCAAGGCGAACCACATGTCCTCATGATACGGCTTCTCATCCGCATCCCAGATAAACTTTGTGAGAGCGTCTAGGTGATGGGTGGCCGCAGTATCCCTCACGGCAGCTGACGCTAGCAAACTAACGGCGACACCCTGGTTGCAATCGCAGCTCGACCGAGGCTTGATGAATAGCTCGCGAACGTGTCGCGCAATGACCGGCCGCTGTGAAAGCATGCAGAGTGTTCGACTACATTGTTCGAGGTCTTTCAAAATGACGGATTGGTACAGAACAGAAGCGACATGGAAGTAGATGCGAGAAGACTCGATCGAAGATAAACATTAACGTGGAATACACACTTGTCTATGACTCACAGTCAAGCAAAGACTTAAAACATCTACCTGGGACTCCAAAGCCAGTGCAATCTCGATGAGGAGGTCGCCGGGCGCTTGTGCGAGTGATTGTCGAGGAAGAGGAGGTGGGACAGAGGTAGTCCAGAACATGGTAGTTCGAGACAGATGTACTCCAGGAGAACTCTGCTTGGGCGTGGTGTAACCTAGACGAAGTGGATAATTAAACTCCTCAAGAGAATTCGGAGCTAACAGAAATATGACATGCCGCCGGCTTACCTCATGCGCACACAAAAGCGGCCATAAGCCACCCCGAAGACACGCAGCGGCGGTATGTACGACATATCTGTAGGACAGGCTGGCAATACTTCTCATTTTCGTAAAATCTCTTAACGCCACTGACAGGGAGTCGGGGAAGATTTTTCAATGACAGCAAAACCGACGTATGGGTGGTACTTCTTCCGACATTACTAAATGTACTACACGGCAAGAGTCTCCATCTCAACTGGAGATAGGAGCATCCAATATACGGGAGAACGGCATCTCTGGCGTAGGCTGCAACCAGTTCTTGTGATCATAAAATGCATACGGAGGCGAATCAATCATGTGGAAAGTGTACGCGAATCGTGTGTGAGGGCTAGTATTGCGTTCGGACTTGTGTAACACCGATCCATGAATTAAGACAAGGTCTCCTGTGAAAGGTTCGATAGACTCGCATACTGGCATAAGAAGATAGATGTGTACCTGGATTGCACGCTTCCAATATGTACTTTCCAGTCTGTTGGTGTATCTCGACACTAGGCGGAACTAACTGTTCAAATCCCGTGCCCCCTTCTGGTAAACGCACGAATCGTTTCGTGATTGGAGTCGCAAGATGTGATCCGGGAAGGAAGGAAAGAGCCCCGTTCTCGGGCGTACATCTCTCCAGCGCAATCCAAAACCCAAGTGCAGTTGGAGGATCAGTGTACTATAGGCGTTAAGAAGCTAGGAATTGCCAGACGTATCGGCGAGAACCCATCACTTACGAGGAATGTGCTAAAGCCGGCGGGTCATGTCGCTCAAAGGGTCTAAACCATATCCAAGAAGAAACTGGCAACTTACGAATCATTGTGTTCCGGCACTGTCATAAAGCCGTTTCGTAAATCAGGAATTTACGAGATATTTAATAATAACGATACCTGCGCCTCCAATCTGAGTTTGCTTCGTTATCACCATTGACTGAAGGGCTGGCAAGCACAAAACGTCAGAAGTAACCCCCTTTTTCGCCCGCCATCGCTGAACTCACCGACGGGATCTCGATGAAACTTGAGGTCCTTCACGAGACTTTTCAGTCTCTCATTCTCGAGCGTGACCTTTCGAAATGCAGGATCCAACTCGTGTAGCGCTATAAAGCAAAGAAAGAGTCAGATGTGGAAAACTAGTTTCAGCCTGAAGAAAGCATCACCATGCCCAATCTTATTCACAGCCCTCGACTTCTCCCTTGTCAGCTTCCCATTCCCATCCACCGCATCCTCCTCAAGGAAATATCGGCTGCGAGTTCATATCAGCGAAACGCCTTTCAACTCTCGGCTCTTCCCTGAGCGGTGGAGTCAAGTTATCGGGGGTTACTAACATCTTATCTCCAGAATTCAAGAAGTAATCATCTCCAACATGATTCCTATCACTCGTCGTAAACTTCGTCTACAATTGATTCACCACATCGTTACGATAGTCAGCACTGCTTAATTGCATAACAGCATGACAAAGATCCATACGTACCAATGGGTGATCATCCAATCTAAATTCATCCAGAAGCTGTTTCGCTCGCGCCAGGAGTGTGTCCGTCTCGTTTGGATCCAAGAACCCAGGGACGAGTAAATACCTAGTTGAACACAAATATATTCGTATCAATGACTGGACTTCCATTCCACTAATACCGCCCAGGCGCGCCCATGGCACTCTAGAATCTGCGCATTGATATAGGACAAAAACTCACCCGTTCTGATAGAACTGTGGAAAGCATCCGAAGATTGATCTTGAGCCGGGTTCATTCGAACAACTCAGGTAAAGGACGAACCTGATCGATTTGCTGTTGAGTGAGGTACTCCAGCATTTCTCAAAATAATTTCGTGAGTATGGTAAGTTTGAGTACGTAGCGGTGTCGTACAATGATATAGACAAAGGAGATAAGTCAATATCCAGAGCTTAATGGGGACCCAGGTGATGATGACAACATATCTCATCTGTTTGTTCGTCGGCCTCGCTTAGATAACGTAATGGAGCAGCCTTGATTGCTTCCTCCAGCAAAAAATTTCTTAGCATGGCCTTAACCACAGCCTTCTGAGACCATTCCCTTCTTCAGGCCGAGTTAATCAAGTTGAGTATCACGTATCCGCTATCAAGGTTGCCATGGCCTAATTCTTGTCCAAGAGGCTAATACAGGTGTAGTAGGTATGACTTCTATTTGTCTATGGTCGCTATGGACCTGGTGCCGTAGCCACATCTAAGTTCTCTCCATTCGCCAACATCTGTATATAATGGTCGATCTTGGCTTTATGTATCCGGTGGTGCTCCTGCCATCCCTTCCACGGGTGATGTGGATACTAAAAGACCGATCACGGCGACAAAGAACAGAGAAAAACAAAACAAGCAGAATCAGTAATGACAGATGAGTATGAAATAGATAATGATGCATACCATCCTCCCAAAGTTCTGAAATATCTTATCCGACGTGCCTTCCGGCTTTTGGGCAAAGTACCGCGCGAGGAGAATGTCATCCTCTCGACTGTACCGCATTTTTTTCTCGGGCGCAGGAGGGGGCGGCTCCGTAGTCTCATCTGCATTGAATTCATGTTTATGCCGTCGCCAGAACTTCATCCATGATGCACGAGAGTGATGGGGAGCCTAAGAGATTGATTGTGCGTTGCATTAGAAAATGATGTACCACTCATCAACACATGTGTACAAACCTTGGTTGCGACGTCTTTCCAGAACACCACCATATCTAGTCGGCCCTGAGATCTGAAAGAGACAAGGATCAACGTTACAGCCCCACAATGATTGACACCCTCTCATCTGGCAAAACAGAAGAGAAAGAAAATTTTGACGTACTTCCGATATTCCATGAATCGCCGTAAGAATGTAACGTCCTCATCTGTAAACGCCACGCCTTTGCCCGTTGTACTTCTGAAGAGCGCACGCGGTGGGCTCGGCGACCTGTTTCTCGACAGATTTGGATCAATACGTTGTGAGGGCGTCGCAATTGGTGCTCCCGGTCCTGAGTTAATCATTCCCTCTTCTTCAATCTCTTGATCGTCTTCCAAAAGGGGCGATTCTGAGCGGTCGAGGTTCATCACGTACCCACCAAGCCGAATCTGATGTTTGTTGCAATAACGACGCCATGAATAGAACCTGTGGTGAGAAGGAATCTGTCAGCACTAATCTTTGTAAAACGGAAATTTCTACTGACGTGTGATGAGGAGCCTGGGTATGACACGAGTATTATTATCGTTGTTCTAAATTTAAGTAACAAGAAAGGTGTAGAGAAATTAAAGGCTGACCTTGACAGCAATGCGCTCGCAGATTTCGCGAAGACTGTCATGACAGTGACGATGATGTCACTAATACCCCAGATTTTCAACAAGCCATGACATTACCTGAGAACTAAGCCTTGCTCCTGACAATAATCGATGTACTTCTTCAGATAGAACACGTCGTCTGACGTGAACAGGTTCCCGCCATATGTACTCTTGATTACACGCGAAGGTGGAGTGGGTGACCTTGCTGGTGGGTTTTTGTTAGCGACTAAAGCGGCAGCTGGGGTTGCGGGTGTAGGCTGTCAGAGATATATTGAACTGGTTCGACATATGTGCCTATGAGAATAACTACCTGCACTCGTGTTCGTTTACGACCCCTTTTCTCTGACGGGTCGGCAGGCGGTGCACTTGATGGGCCAGCGGTGGCATTACCATCTGCAGATGGTTCTGCAATGTATTGTTGTTGCTGATATGCTTGTTCGTACTAAATATATATGCACGCCAATCAAATCATCGAAGACAGATAATCCATGGAACATACCGCTGAAGGATCGTAGTACGCGTGGGCACCGGCAGTCCACGCCGCCTGATCCTCACGATACCGGTAATATACCCCTTGCGGGGCGCCCATCGGGTCTGCAGGATGCGGAGGCTGGCCGTATCGCTCCCACCCATCGTCGGGATATTGTCCAGGGGGTATAAGCGACGCCATGGGCGGTTGATCAAGACGCGTTTGTTGAGGTGCGATCGCGCCAGAGGCCTGCCAAGCCTGAGGAGCCGCTTGAGGGGGCGCCATGGGCCGCGGCGGATGCATGGATTGATCATAAACGTGGTGGTATGAGTAGCCGTTATGTGCTTCAACGAGGGAGCCGACAGTCATGGGTGTTATGACTTGTGTGTGTGTATGGATGGCGTGCTGCGGTGGTGGAGGTGGAACTGCTGGTGGTGGTGCTGTTGGCTGGACCTGGCGGGGTACGGGGTCGGTTTCATTGGTACGTGCACGTTTTCGGACAGTGCTCCGTGTTTCAATGTCGGTTGGGGTGGACGCAACGGGCGCAGATGGAGGTGCAGATACGGGTGCAGGAGCGGGTAGGGGCTCTGCGACGGGTGTCATACTACGGGGTCAATAAACGGATGCACCGTGGTTGCACTGCAGATGCGCACGTACACTTCGTTGCCGGCGACTTTGCAGCCTGCCCAGTTGGTGTGGAACGTCTGCAGCGCATTGGCTTTGATGCATTCGTGCACCCAACGCGAGTCAAGGACAATCTTGCCCTTCTTGCCTGCGTACTGTCGCCATAGGTTCTGCCCAGACACCTTATACGGATCGACTGTAGTAAACTCCTTCCATACTTGTCCGAACGCCCAGAGAAACCCCCGACGCACCTAGGATATATGGAACGCCACTATAACCTGGTGAGACTGTCCCACCATATTTCTACAGAAAGAAATGAGATTTTTATTGTGGCGACAAACGAGACTCAACGACGCCACAGATTTATACACATCTGGTCCAGGATTGCAAACTCACCGGGATGAGCTCAACAAGCGTGTCCTTGTCCTGCACATCTTTTTCTACGTACATAGCAAGGGGCGTGCCCAGCATGGGGTCAAGGAAAAGCTCAGGATTAACATTGAGGTCATTGTTTTGTGCAACTACGGACGGACGTTGGTCACTATTTTGGTCAGAATGGCGGATCGAAGAACGCGCTGGTGCCATGGGTCTTGGCCTCCAAATTGTTATTTTGCGGACTGCAGTGGTTGGAGTCCTACCCCCAAACAACAGATCACAAATCTTCACACGCGTTTCAATTCCATCATTTTAATCGGAGTTTGAATTACCCATCGCCTCAAAAGCTTGCTGTGCATCTGTACATAGCACATTCAAGGGCCTAACGTTTTTCGTTTCATTAAATACACATAATTCATAAGACTTTTATAGGAGAGAACGGAGTTGTAGAAATGGCCAGAAGCAAAAGTCAAAGCTTTGATATAAATAGATCCAAATACAAAAAAGGTCGAAATCAACCAACGGGAGAGTTGGCAAGGGTAACTCCTATATTGAACCCCTTCTAAACGCAAAAGGGAAAATGTTTTTGTCCACGGCAGCAACGGCTTGAGGGTCAGGCGTATTCTGCGTATTCTGTATGGCTGCCGTTTTCCTGGTTTCCTAGGTTCTGTGAGGCCGAAAATGACATGCCGCGCTCTAGACCGTCTTTTTGCTCACAGTGTTGAACATGCGACAGGGTACTTTGCGGATGCTTTCCAAAGAGGTTACAGAGCCCCCAGAAACTCATGAAAATATATATCCCGAGATTGTTCCACTGCGAATTGACTGCGCTTGGCATGACATATTTTATTCCCGTCTCATGGGGGGCTCGTACCCAATTTCCCATACTGCTGTTACCTTAAAAGCTTGAAATTTTTGAGTGACTCCAACTCTGAACTGCTATGCAATAGCTTGAATTCCGTAACTTTTATCCTCAACGTGGCCGTTCTATGCTTACTCTCGCTTTCCATCACAGTCAGGAGTACCAAGCCAATTCCCATCAATTCTGTCTTTTTTTTGTCTAACCATAATCTTATCCGATTGTTAAGCACTAAATATCTCAGAAGCCCTACACAGCTGTTTACAATGCGATCCTTAGGGAAGCGTCTCCCCTGAGGCCCGGGATCCGGAAGAAGGAAAATTCTATTACGGCCGCGGCTCGATTATCAACGTCGATGGCGTCTATTTGACCTATCCCTTCTATAGGCGAGCATCTCACTGTTCTGCGAATTTCAATCTTATCTGACGCCTTGTAAAGGTCTCCTAATCGCGTTCCCGGGCTCCCCGAATCGTTCCAATTACTTTTGGTAGATCGATCTTTCAGACACGAACCAGAGCCCCTTAGATACATCGCAAGACTCCATATCGAGTTCGCCTACCCGCCAATTATATCAAAGGACCCCTCTTCGCCAACCCACATACTCCACTCACATGGCTTGCCATCCCAACGACCAAACCTTTCATATTTTAGGCCCCGCACTATGTTGGTATAGCTGCGACTTTTTAATCACTCTCATAAACGCACTATACCTCATGGACATATCTCCTTCTCATCAGGCTAGGTCCATACTCCAGTTATACACCCATTCAATTTTTTAGCTCCAAATCATCAAGGTTTATCTCTTTACAGAACTGAATGCCCAACTCAGTTCACCGCGCCAAAAATGAAGGATACCGCATGGTCAATCGACCCATGGAATTAAAATCCCTGTACAGTCATAATCACACAAGTGCTCCGTGTTCCACTTATATCTCCTTCCTTCCAGTATCCAAAAGTCCATACAAGCATTCCAAGCCCGCATCAAGTACTGCATACGCGAGCTCAGATCGCTCATCGGCAAATTACCTCATGTGTAATATACCCCTGGTTCTCCCCATACTTAGCACTCCACTGGACACACAAACACACGTGGCTGGGACACACACATCACGGAGGTAAAACACTCAGGGAGTATTTGTAATCGAGGTTGTGGGTCCCCTTGCCCTGCCGTGCAACCCTACAAAGGAGCGGGGAACCACGAGGGCAGCGGGGAATTAGGATGGAAAGGATGGAAACAAATTTAAACAGATCCAGAAACGGCGTACATACACAACAACTTTTCTTTTTCCGATAAGCGATTTCAAGTTGTTCGTTTGCTGTACATGTACATGTGTGCGTTTCAGAAATATCTGACACCCGATTCTCGGAAATTTGAATGTGCGGGGGATATCTATAACTTGGGTAAGTATTTGTATTGTGTACATCCAGACACCTTGCCACCCCACACACATAACTTAATCCCGTGTGCTTGCAGTGGTCGTCTGACACCCGTCGCCACTCGCGTGTTCCTAGTGAAGATCCTCCGTGTTTGTTGAACCAGTTTACATACATACGACTCACAAAGATGTTGGGGGGCATTGCTTTTCTGATACGTGGTACAGTGTTAATCCGGCCTTTTGATTGAGGCGTGTATCCTTCTTGAGCTTTTTGGGTCCTTTGGCAGATTGATTCAGCTTTTGATCGTGATATCATATAGTATGAGTATGAATATCGAGCTATGACATCTACGCAGATGCATAGAATTCCTTGGCAAATCTATATCTATATATGTATGCACCAGAAGTACTCATGGAAGTGGAGTATCCTTAGAGATTAAAATCCGAAGCAAGACTGGATCATTGTATCTGTTCTGATGTCATTGAAAGATGGACGATGCATAATGATCTTCAACACTGACTCGTTCTGTATGTGTATGTCTATACTCACAGCATATCAGAAGAAAAGGACGTAAGTGCACAGTATAGCTGTTTTTCAAGCACCGCCTCAAGGCGGTATGGCAGCGTCTGTAGTTGCGTATCATCAACAAGAGGGTATCAAAATTTGATTCTGCTGACTCGGAACTAGAATCCCCAAGTCATTTTGATTATTCTAGACTCTGAACAGTTGCACTATACTCAAAGTAGTAGTCGTAATGATATTCTTTTCCGGAATATCCCACGACATATACTCACAACGAGGCAATCCAGAAGTAAAAATGACATCATGATGGTCGAAAGTAGTAAAAGAGGCCCAAGTGATCAAACATGGTATGTCGAACAAAGATTGGCAAAGGGGGCGATGATTGCACACCCAATCTTGAACACAGCCCGGGATTCAAACACTTGTTACCTCTCAGAGTAATAGACCCCCCCACCGGCTTATATCCTCAATCATCCTAATTCCGAACACACCGTAAACGAACAAAAAGCTTGTGTCGCCCGCTACACACTCAACCGGTATGCCTAGTAATTCCGAGTACGCCGTAGACGAACAACAGGAATTTGTAGTTCCATTAGTGGTTCCTCCGAATCGAAGATGGTATCCCTCCTAGGTATCCCAATAAAGATGGGACACGGTTACGTCAGACTCCACCAGATGTAACTTCCAATTTTTCGAACTCGAAGTGGGTTGTGTGTATTCATGGAAATGGCCGAGAACATTGTATGTCAAGACAAGTGACAGAAGGACTGGCCTGAATATGGAGAAGTGTTCTATAAAATTGGTAGCGAATCATGATTCATTGTATGATGGATGGATGGATGGATCAATGGATATTCGGAGGAGAAAGAGGACACGATAATCTTAGTGGACACGGTAATTCTGAATCCTTTCCACGTTCATGTATCATGGGTACAGGGAATTTATAGCGCAAACAGTGCTTGATTTCATGACCTGAGGCTGGGGCCCAACTGGACGTATATGTACATATCATGAACAATCAACGCTGGACCGAGATTATTCCAAGGGTCCTGGATTATTTTTGGGAGCGAGTGATTATGGATCTGGCTAGAAATATCAAGCTGGTAGCCAAAAACTTACTCGGAATTAGGATTCACACATATGCCTGCCAGCTAAGCTACCATGATTATGAATCGCTGTCCCGAACACGCCGCGCAGCAGCAGTTATCAACAATGGACGAACAGAACAGAGATTCAACCGAGAATGGAGATATGTGGCTATGTGGTGGGGATAATGTCCGAGCACGCCGGACTGTTGTTGGTCGTCCACGACACGAACACGCCAACCACTGTCGCTTGGAAAGAGAAAGTCGACATCAGTAGGTATCAATCTTATCTATGCATGGCGGTCTGTCTGGGATATGACGCATACGGAGAAGGCAGTGCCTTGATCCATGCCGATGGTGAGGTGTTCGGGTTCGGGTTCGGGTTCGGGTTCGGGAATCGGGGACCGGAAGAGATCGTGATCACAGCCGCGAGCGTCCGTCGGCGAGTGTGTGGATTGCATCCGCCTCGATGGTCGACGGCGGCCGGGTGGAAGAGGAAGAAGGATGAAGAGAAGAGAAGGGGGCCAAAGAAAATTTTAGCAGGTGAGGTGTCTAGGATCGAGTTTCGGGGGGGCCGCGTACGCTGGACGGACGTTTGAGGGTGTGTGTTTCGAAAGGGTCACGGTCAAAAATTCAATATGTTGTTGTGGTGATGGATGAGAATGATTGCGGTTGATGATTGGGAGTTTTGAATATGATGATGTTGATTGCCCAGTTGTTTCAAAGGTTTGTGGCAGCCGGCAGGAGGCAGGACGAGACAGATGATCAGGAAGGCTGGTTGGTGCCTTCAAGGGAGCATATGCTCATGCGTATATGTCTAGTGAGTGGTGGCAGAATATAGACTAGTATTATGTACGTCGATCGGAAGAAAGGTGTGCCAGAAGAGAGGCATAAACCATGTGCCGCGTGCCAAGGGAGGAAGATTGCGTTGGTTTCTCAGGAACGTGACGAGGTTCGCAGGATTTCCATAAATGGAGAGGGACAAAACAATAACAGGGTGAATAAGAAGTGATCGAGTCGGAGTCTGAACAGCACACTGACTGAATCTCTGGACAACGACGAGTGTGGCTTGCTCCCGCCTTGACCATGGCTTCTGCTGCCGGCCGCAAAAAATCCATCGTCTCCAGCGCGGCCATCCAGATTGACATTCCCGTCCCAAACAACACTCTCCTCAACAAGGCCGCGTCCGCGTCCCTCTACCAGCAATGCTCGTCTCTCCGCGCACGCCTCCTGCGTATCCGCGGCTTCCACTACTATTTCTCCCTCGCCAATACCGCTCCCACCCGCCAGTCCACTGATCCCGTCTCCCAGCTCTGGGACCTCTTCTCCTTTGGCATCCCCCTCTGCTACATCTTCGACTGTCTTCCCGTTGACCAGGGCTTTTCGAAAATAAACAACTCCACCTTCAACCAGGACGAGTATGATGCAAACCCAGACAAACCCAAGAAACGCGCAATTGCCCTCTTTGCAATGCAGATTCGCACAAACAATGTCATTCAGGCCATCCCGGGCTGCGAGGAATTCACCGTCACTGATCTCTGGGACCGCAATTCAACCGACGGCCTCGTCAAGGTCTGTCCTTAGTCATCTCTCTTATCCCCCACCACGCTCATGACTCAACTTAGGTCATCAATACCGTAACTGCCATCGTGGATCACCTTCCACCAGATGCCTTTGAGCCACCAAGCCCCACCGCATCAGAATCACCCGTTGTTCCTGCAAATGCCCAGGAAACAGCGCGCAACAACATCATTCGCGAATTGGTTGGCACCGAACGCAAGTACGTTCACGATCTCGAAATAATGCAGGTATGTGTTACTCAATCATTCGCGTCTGCCGCCTCATTGTTCACTTTACAGAAATACTCCAATGCTTTGTCACAAGGAAACATCATCGATCAAGACACAATACATCTCTTGTTTCCAAATTTAAATAAACTCCTCAATTTTCAGCGCAAGTTTCTCATTCGCTTCGAAAGCACAGCAGAATTGCCGTGGCAGAGCCAGCGGTGGGGTCAGCTGTTCTTGGAAAGTGTGCGTCCCGTGTTCTCTATTTGGTCATGTCTTTGTCCTCACGCACACTCTGGGAATAATAGGAAGACGAATTTGTCGTCTATGAGCCTTATTGCGCCAATTATACCAATGCTTCAGAGCTCATGCTCGAGCATGAGCAAAAACTCAATGTAAGTCGCCGCCACGCACGTTTTTGACCCTCAGGTCCCAAATAGCCCTGATCCCTTTCGTTTGAATTGAACTGACCAAATACACATCAACAGGCACTGAACCACTTGATTAATGTCAAAGGCGAGCTACCAGCTTTCCTAATCAAGCCGATCCAGCGCGTGTGCAAATACCCCCTTTTACTTGATGTGAGCGTGCTGTCACTCGTTTGTTCTTCATTGCCTATTTTATTGTTCCCTAGTCCCTAATCAAAGCTTGCAACGACTCCAACTGTCAACATTTTGACGAACTCCAGAAAGGTTCTGACGCAGCTAGGCGCATCGCGGATAAGATCAATGAAGCACAGAGGCGTGCAGAGAACGAAATGACCGTCAAGAGCCTCCAGTCGCGCATTGATGACTGGAAGGGCCATCACCTCGAGAACTTTGGCGAGCTCCTCCTTGATGATATCTTCATCGTGACAAAGTCCGAAGTCGACCGCGAGTACCATGTCTTCCTCTTCGAGAAGATCATTTTGTGCTGCAAGGAGGCATTGCCGCAGCAGAACGGAAAGGGTAAGATGGGGAAGAGTAATTCTATTTTGAAGAAACAGCTTGCGCCGCCGCCGCTCGCGCTTCCCGGAGGTGTGGGTCAGCCGATTAGGAAGACCACTCCGCTTCTTCTGAAAGGACGTATATTCCTCGGGAACGTTACACAAGCGATTCCAGGTCCGATGCCCAAGATGCCTGCTAGTATGCCATTTTTGTGTCTTTCGTCAGTACCGGCACTGATTACCTGATATAGACAACCCGATACCAACGTATTACCCACTTGCTGTGTGGTGGAAAGGCGATGACGATCTTGAATACTTTACTCTGCGGTGTCGGCAACAAGAACAAATGCGTCAATGGGAAACGGCGATTAACCGCCTCATCAAGCAATCTGCCGCCCGCCGCGCATCGGACCGCCATAATGCGCTGTCAAGAATCGCAGCGGCAAGTGGTGCCCATACACCCACGCACTCCCGCGGCGTCTCCAAAGCTTCACAATCATCATATTCACAATCGCCGTACGGCGGATCACAGCCTATATCCATGTACTCGTCATCATCTGTGACTTCAACTTCCACGAGCAGTCGCGGACCACGGACTCCATATGGTAGCGACGAGTTCATCGCCAATACCAACTCGGTTGTGTATGGAAACGGATCGTCAGCGTGTCTACAACACAACGGGTTCGAGTTTGATCAAGATGAAGATGATTACGCCGAGTCCCAGGCCTCGTCGAGTTATGGCGGTACATCGGGGCGCGGAACGCCGGTCGCAAGTGGGTCGATACAGAACGCAGGATACCGCCGGAACAATGCGATGAGCATGCCGCCAGAACGCGATGCGGTGCCGGCATATGAGCGCCCGCGAGCGCACACGGAAGACATGACTGGTGCAGTGATGCAGGAGTGGAGGAACAACCTTCCGCCTGTACCAATGCCTATCCCGAGACACGATATGACGCTCCATCCGAACACGAGGGGATACAACTCGCGACTGAATGCGGGTGTGAACACGCAGAGTTTCGTCTCGGATTCAAACTATAGCAATGCGCGGACTGTCGGCACCGCGCCATTACCCGGCGGGCCGAGAGTGCGTCCGCCGCTTCGGAGCCAGTTTAGCTCGACGAAGCTGAGGGGCGTGTATGACAACGGGGACGCGATGCAGAAGAACGACAGGGCGTCGACGCAGCCTGCGCTGGTCAACGCAAACGGGCACCCGGTCAATATTCATGGGCAGCCTATCAATGCGCAAGGACAGCCCATTACGAACCGGTCGCGGAGCGTTAGCCAGCCTGCGGCGTATGTCCCGAGATCGACGCCTTCGCAACCGCTGCCACCGCTTCCGACGCTAGACCGTCACTGGGCGCGTGAGCGCGGACACCCGACGCCGGTTAATGAGAAGCGCGGGAGTGGGTCGAGCGAGTCGTCGTCATCGGATTATTCGCCGAATAGCTCGTCGCCGGAGACGCCGTTTGGGTCGAGCGAGTCATCGATTGGCGGTGTGAGTCTGCATCAATCTCGGTCGCAGTATTTCGAAACTTCGCGTGTGCATGCGCATACGTATGGGGATCTGCATCCGTGTGTACAGAATGGGATTGTGCAGTCGCCTGTCAAGGTGAAGGTGCATTTCCACGAGGATATTTTCGTGATTCAGGTAGATCGCGAGACGGAGTATGATGATCTTGTGCAGAGGGTGGGGAGGAAGATTAAACTCTGTGGGCCGAGGCGTCATGATGGGCCTTTGAGGGTCAAGTACAAGGATGAGGATGGTGATATGGTGTCCCTTGGATCGACGGAGGACGTGCAAATGGCATTCGAGGCGTATCGGCCTGGAGGACAGGTCACTCTCTTCGTGACATGATTGTCTCCTCCCCCTCTTCACCACTCTGCTCTCTCTGATCGCTGTCTCCTTCATTCTCACCATCAGTCTTCGACCAAATCCTCACTTCGACTTCGCTTCTTCCTTTTTCTCATTATACATTCATCTGCATCATCTGCATATACTTCATTCTCAAGACTTTCACCTACACGCGCATTGACCGATTGTATTATCCACCCACCCCCTTTCGACCAAGGAACACACATCCTCTCCCCCTCCTCGCTCACTACTCCGGTACCTTATCTTCCCCGCATTGACACCTCTGGATTTCTGCATTGCCCCCCCCCTCTTCCAATCCTTCGCTCTCACTTGTTTAGAGCCACGCGCATTCCTTTGTCTACATCTATTTGTATCACTCGCGTCATTTCCATTGGCGCTTGTCCCACCTTCCTTCGACATCTGTTTTTCATTTCAACTTATTCGGCTCCCTGATATCATCCTTCTTTAATCACCGCTTCTGCGCCCCTGTGATTATTTGGAGAAGTAAATTCCCCAGTCTCTTACCCCTGCTACCGCATCCACATCCCACATTCTCCTCCTCCGTCACACACATACAACATACACTCCTTTATTTTTTTTCCTCCCCTTTTTTCCTTGCTATCTAAGTGTTAGTGTTATATGTTGTCTCTCGGATTTCTCCCTTACTCTCTTTTTTCTCTCCTCTGTCCTATTGTACCCCTCTCTCTTTCCTTTTCTTTCTCTCGTTCAATTATTCATAACGTGTTCTTTTCTCGATCGTTTGTTACGGTCCTGGTAAGGCCGTTGTGGTATACTCTAGGAGGTATTCAGTCGTGGTTTTTATGTAACATATATAGAGGAATGCTATAGGCTCGGAATATTATATATTATATCTATCATCTGGTTCGTAAGTTCTGATCTTGAGTTTGTCAATCAAGAACCAAGAATTGGAGCAAGAAGGCTTGTATATTGTATGTAACAAGTAGACAAGAGAAGACCACCCATCGTCTCCATATGCTAAGGGACGCATATACAATGTCTTTATCAGCAATGCCGTAAGATCGGGACTAGAAGTATGCCATCGGTTAATGGTGACAACGTGTGAGGATTAGAAATAACTAACGACACGACCCTAAAAACCTCCCCCCAGCAACCCCACCACCTGTCATTTTCAAATTGGTGCATTTCTAATGTGCCTTGAGGGTTGTTGGATCGATGATTTAGTTGGTGAAATTATGGTACTAAGCTAAGACTTATTTGTGCAAGGTTCCAACGCCACAGTTGTCGATATTGACGATGATTGGATTGGTCTTAGGGGGAAAGAAAATTCTCAATTCACATTGAGAAGATTAGTCTTCATTACATAAAGACACGAGCTACATCGGCTGATACCGAAACTCCAGAAAGACATACATAATCATTCCATATGTTCCATATGCTAAGGTACATACACAGATACAGAGTATAGTTCAGAAGCTTTATTGAGAGAAGCCGGTGATGCCGTTGAAGTTGGTGATGGGGCCTGGGTGTTAGTGTCATCAGCCAACGGTATCCTGCGAAAAACGTGGCAACAACATAACGAACCAGCATCTCCACCAGTCACTTCCAAATCGGCCCAGTTCCATGTACCTCGAGGATTAAATAAGCTTTGATGGTTCAAACTTGAGGGACGACGGGCACTGAGGCTTACCTGTGCAGCTCCCGACGCCACAGTTCACAGCAACACGATCAGCATCGCTGTTCACAGCAATATGGGACGTTGGAGAAACAAAATTGATGCCCTGGAGATTTAGAGTAGGGGGCGGTTCAATCAAGATAAGCTATCTCGAATCGAGATATCTCACAGAGATCTTAACGCCATTTCCAGGAGTCCCTAAAGTATCAGGGTAACTCTAAGTGATATATATGTTAGATCCACATCAATGATGTCAATTCGGAGAGGCCCGTGCCTGGTCGATGAGTACTCCAAATTGCCTGCACCCAGTCGCTGTGTTGCCCTTTCAAAGGCTTTGTTCAATGAATGAATGGGGATTCGGAGACGACATACAGAGTAGGTGATGTCTGACACACTGGCATCTGTGGCGCTGGCTTTTGTCTTGATGCGTAGAGCCTGGTCACTGGAATATCACGGTTACCCCTTGGGGATTTATCGTTTTTCAACTGACTTGTCCTACTTGTTGATCACGGTGTTTCCAGAGATCGTAATTCCTGTCACCGTAGCGTCCGAAGAGATCGAGCCCTGAATAAGACCCAACGTCAAAGAACTACAGGGGGCAAGGAACTGATGACGCGTTCACGTCTATCTTACGATAGAGATTCCGTGTCCTCCAGTGCAGGTGTTGCCTCTGAATACAATGTTAGACCCTTTGTTAATAGCAAGACAATCATCCTTCCAGTTGGATTAACGCTCATTAAACAATTAATCATGAATTTGCCGTTACCTGATTGTGGATCGAACTGAGTGCCAGGTTAATATGATGAGCTTTGCAACCCCATTGGACCATTGACGATAAACACACCTATTCTCAATAGTAAGATCTGTAGTACTGCAGTCGAAGCCGTCCGTGTTGTGACCTGGTGTGTCAGTATTTGGATACCCTGTTCTTTTTGGTAGTGACAGTTAAACACACCAGCAGCTTTACCGTTGCTTTGGGCGTTTGGCAGATCACCCTGAGCTTGAATTTGACCGTTTAGGAGAAGGGAAGGATGAAGAGAGATCAAGATAAGACTTACAGTTATCAATTGTCAGACCCGACATCACGAGGGTATCGGGGTTCGACACGGAATACGTTCGCTGGGGAGAGTTCACAACTTTTACGTTCTACCTCATCCTTGGTTAGACATTGTCACTCTTGTGTCAATGATAATTTCCTTACGGAGTAGGTCCCAGAGATTCTAATCCTGGTAGTAGACAGGCAAGTTAGTGCAAGAACCTCCACACTGAGCCAAATACTCACTTCATCATTGGATCAGGTTTTTGGATGCCACCACCACCACCGAGGCCGTCCTAAGAAAAAATTTCAGTATATATCTCAATTAGGCAAAGCGGTCAAGTATACCCAGTAGAATGGTCCTCCACCATCAAAGATATGTCCGTTCCCATTGACTGCGACAGATGTTTGAGACTTTTTGTTAAGCGGACAGCGGTAACGCGAGTCTCACAGGTGATAGACGATCCACTGGTTAAGAGGTCGATTTCTATAGGTAGAAAGGGAATGGAACGACTCACCTGACGGTGAACAAGGGCCCGGCCCAGCTGAGGTTGCCAAACCTGACGTCCCCATCTGTCACACTGTCAGAAAGGAAATGATGGTTTAATTTTTTTGGCACTACTTACTCATATTTACCGTAGTGCCGTCCAACAGGTCAAGCGTGAACCCTTGTCCACCAGGAACAGTGAAGCTATTGATATTGACGGTTGTACACTGGACTGCTGCCGAAACATCTGGATAATGATTGTGAACAACTCTACAACAACGCATTTTGTCATAGCTAACCTCCTAAGGAGTTAATGGTACCCGTGCACGCATTCGTGACTTGTATGCCGAGAAGAGTCGAGATTAAGAGCGCTTTCCACATATTGAGCAATGTGTTGCAAACTGTCGTATTGCAGATCTTATACTTGGACGGCGGGCCGGTGAGAACTGCTTAGTTCCGGTGCTTGACTGCAGGTCAAGCCACATGTTAACTTTTCTTCTCAACGACGGAGCAAGTTGATACCTAAAATACACGTGGTGAACAATTAACAAGATAAGTATAGACCTACCTAGTATCACGCGACTACTTTCATGCGAGTCCATAGTCAGGTTAGGAGAACGCAGCATCCACCTGATGATGTAAATGTACTGGGCAGAAAAGTTCGTCAGGTTGTTGAGTGATTCCTTCAAATTTATCTTCACGTGTCACAAAAAAAGAAGATTAAGCTTCTCTATAACAAACCACCGGGTTCTTTGGTTAAAGAATAGAGCTCAAGACAGGTTTGCGATGTGTTCCGATGAACATGAGGACGAGGTGACTTCCGGCGGTCATGTTCAAAATACCATCGATGGTCCTGTGGACAACACGATTATCCAGATCAGCCCAGCTAGAGCCGTTCATTGAAACGCTTCGTGTCTATCACTTTTAGGTTTTTTGAAACGTTGCGATCGGTGATCGCAACGAAAATCAATGACATTCAGAACGTATGCAAGACGTTATGTAATGAGATAGAACAGGATTAATACCTAGTGATTCGGAACCCATGGAATAAGATACAAGGAGCGAGTGGTTTGAGTCCAGAGTCGGGCACATTGCATTACAATTGGACAGACAGATAATGCAAGTGAGCAATTTTACGGTGCGTTTCAGGCGTGATACGGCATGAATAGCGGCATGGAATGTTCAATTGAGGGTGGTGATGCAATTAAGACCTGATACCCGGTCAGCGTTCGATTGCTTATCATACCAAGCACAGAAAAGAAAGATGCGAGGCTCAAGATGGAAGAAAGAATACACGCACATTTTGTATTGCATTGACTGAGGAGCCTCAGATCCCGACTGGTAAGTAATCCCAATGTCCAAGTCACGGTTATTACGCGCATTGGGAGCACATGTGAGGCGGCCATTTATTTTGTCACCCTCTGATACAACGATCGTTGTGGGTGTGTAGAATACGGTTTGTCTAAATGAGGGTCACTATGAGAATCTGAGACGAATTGTGCCTGACTTACTTCCAGTGGGTGTACTGAGAGTGAGGTCCAGTTGAAAACTTGACCTTCTTATGTGTGCACTCAAAGGAAATATCGAACCAGGCGAGGAACGCATGAATATCTATCTTTAGAATCAGAACACAGCGGAATAAGTCGTTCAACGCTGAATAACATACAATCATTGCGAGAGGCAGTCAAGGTGAAGGGAGCATCAAAGGTGAGGTCTTCTTTCTTGGCTGTCAAAAGATCAACATACTGCGGGAAGCAAAGGATGAGAAAGATAAATATTATAACATAGCATGTTCCAGACCTTGAGCTTACAGGGGTCTGTCACGACCGCCTTCAGGTCAACGGTATCCACAAGAGGCTCCCGGAGTGCAATATCCTTGATGCAGGAATAATCGAAACCATAAACGTTGTCCCAGACTGCCCAAATTTGTCAATGAGTAACTATCACCGCAAGACGAGGCACGGGTAAACGTACAATTAATTTTCTCCTCCTTGTAATCCTGGTCCTCGATGGCGGCAAGGTATAACGTAGCGGTATCCGGGAAAATAAGTCCGTCCTTTTTGAGGTATTTGTCCCTCGCTAGGAGGACGGTGTCGAGCATGGACTCGTAAAGAAGGAAGTATCCCATCCACTCAGAGATGATGATGTCGAATTCCTTGATAGGAAGCTCAACTTCTTCGAGCTTACCCTTAACGAGGGTGATTTCTGGGTGGAGACTTAACGAGAAACGTAAGTATGGGCATATGAACTCACTGTCTTTGAAGCCGTTAGCCTCGATGATTTTTTCTGCTTGATCGATGATGTTGGACATATCGATCTTGATAGAGTGTTTATTTCAACACTGTCAGATGCGGGTGAAGTCAAAGAACTTACTCCGACAACATGCTTTGCTCCTGCCTTGGCCGCAAACATACTTAAAATTCCCGTCCCACATCCCACGTCAAGAACAGTTTTTCCTTGGAATAAATGCGGGTTGTTGATGATCGCCGACCGATATGAGCCTGTCCGGACGCTATCCTTCAACATCTCCTCATGAATGCCTAATCTACCAGTCAGTTCACTTCAAGCATGATAAATTGTCTCGCGACGTACCGAAGTGGGCGTAGGAATCGGCATAGCTAATGTACAACAAAATAATACCAGCATCAGAGTTTATTCCTAGAAGATAATTTTCTAAATTTGCGCAACTAGTCTCTAGAAGTCATATCATGACCACTCGTGGAAGCATGGTGTATCGCTGAGGGTCCTGCGCTGTCCATGGAGAGAGAGTAAAAGAAAGAGAGATGATCGATAGAAAGGAATGAATATTTCTCGGTTGGTTGTCGGAGCTCGGATGCAAAAAAAATGAAAGCTTGTTCCAAGTCGAGAAGGTGTAATCAGGTGTCAATACAGGCACGCAACGCGATCAGTGACGCTGCATTTCCCAGCACTGCCTAGCCACGGTACGCAGCAGCGTCCGCAGTTGGTTGGGTATAAAGTCAACTTACAGGATTTGAATAATGATTATTGACTTGAATACTCAGGCGATGGTGGGTTACACATGACTTCTGTATTGACCGTATCTAATCTCGACTGTAGACGAGTGGATTACCCCAGGACAGCCCTCCGTCCTATGAAGCAGCAACTGATGATGGGAATGATTGTGCGCGGGGTATTGTTATTTTTTATTTCTGACATCTCTAACCTAGGTGTATCCAGATGCCCAGGAGGGTGTGCGCAAAGGCGTTAGCCACGACAATAAACACCCAATATCAAAGTCAGCGCGAAGTGAACTTCAATATGCAGGACCATCCAACAGAGTGCAACCTGGACACACCCAGATGCTACCACCTGTCTATCAATACATCAATCCTCATAATGGGCAGCATTTAACTACTCTCCTTCCCTCGAACGACCCAGAAATGATATGCCTTCAAGAGGGCCAACACATCCTTCACACACGATTCGGTATCATTGGTGCATATCCACAACTATTTTCACAAAGAAGGTCGCTGATCTATTGACCAGGTATACTAGCCGCAATATTTTGGTTCCCGTTAGGAATTGGCTGTTGCATTCTGGACAGACATACCCACTGTCAACGATGCGGCGTTATATTGAGTACCGGATGCTCTTAGAGCCTTGCTTTGTCTATCTCTCACGATTATTGTGTTTATCGCATATTATGACTTGACTTGATAAATCTGTACCATTGACCTACCTGTTGCTCACATCTATCATAAGATAGTTGACCAACTATGACGCTGAATTTGCTTTTGTCACGTGGAGCTCACTTTCATAAACTCATCAACTTAGAGTCAGTAATCAAAAGCAACAGTACGCGAAGTTCAAATTGTTGCAGGCATGTTCCATGGCTACCCCAACGAATTCGATACGCGGCTGGGGGATGAATACATGCCATTAGAGGATACATTGTCCCCAGATGACTTGCAAATTCCTCTTCTCAGCTTGCCGCCCCTTACGCGTCAATTCTGCATCCCACGATTGACCGATAAACCACAAAACCCCATCATGTGGACGTTAAAGCGAGACCAGGATTCAATGTCTACGTCACCGTTATTTAAGCATCCTCAAGAATTTGGATCACTCGTCGTGAATCCACCATTGTGTTCGCCTAGGATTTCTGCTTTTGACTTCTGGAAAGATGCCATAACGCGTGACTTAGGTATAAGAGTGTGTCTTCATCCTTGTTGTATATCATTGTACTTTGACGAGTATAGGACAAAGTTCTCTCCTGGGACCGGCTGCGTCATTCCCAAACTAGACCAGCATCTTCCACCGGTTTCCTGTCGGAACAAGATGATCTCGTGGCCGCAGCCGCGCGATATAGGTATGCTGATTTTCCATACAGCTTGCTCCTTTTCACGTTTTGTAGTATCAGATCACATCTGCGGGATCCGGAAATTGAGACAATATACGTCAGTCAAAGTAACATTCTCAATGCACTCAAGATGATTGCCCTCGGGATTTCTTCTGTGTACCATACGTGGAATCCCGAAATGGAGCGTTTTGTACAGGCTGGTGTGGCAGATAAGAAAACAGGGCAAATGTTGATTGATGGAAAAGACGAGGTTGTTAGTCAAAGGTGGGCATTGTGTCTTTGTTGCGTCGCTTTCTTCACTTAGAATTACATTATTAGTTTTATCTCACGGTTTATCACCATTGGAACACATCTTCGGCGTTTAGAGATGTTATTGACCTCTCTCCGAGCGAGGTGCGTGGTATCAGACCTCAGCGAGTACATTCTGATTGTAGTCCAGATCTACTCAGGACGGACCCACTGTCCATGCTTACGCTCATGTCCTGGCAACAATTATAGCCCACCTTCGTCGATCACTTGCAAAATGTCCACCCATAAATGATCCTCTTTCGCCACAGAATGCCCTTACGGCGATATGGATGCACTATGAGATATACGAAGAAACTTTCATCGCTCTTGCGGAGCTGTATAGCCGGGTTTGTATTTTCTTTCCTTTCGACGCTTTCGTGAGTCTGACCCGCCTCGATCTCAGGACGAGCAAAAGACTCCCGAAGAATACCCCACCTTCGATCCATCGCCCATCGCGTTGTTATCCTCCATCTACGCCCATCTAGAAAAGCACATCGAGCGCCAATCTCCTCGTACCATTATCTCCATATTTGCCTTTATGTTGACACACGTTTCCCATGATTATTTCCAACACATATCGCAATCCGTGGGGTATGGCACAGATCCAATTAAAAAGGCATCTCGTGGCACTGGCAATTACTTGAACAAAAATTTTCCAGACGACGAGGAAGAAGGACACGAAGAAGACATTTTTGATATCCTTGAACGAGTAGAAGAGATATTCCCAGATTTCTTTCCCCGGAAACTTCTAGACATCCTGCCTGCAGCCCGGAAGTCTCTTGTCTTGTTGGAGAGAGCGCGACCGGACCACCCAATGCTGCAACGCACAGTGAAACAAGGGACCATTCATTGGTTTTGGACGGAATCACTTATTGAGGCGGCATGGAAAGGGCACTATCCTCACTATCCAGATGGGATGAGTGAGAATGTCGGTGACTCCACTCTTTCTGTCAAGGATTCAGAGAACAACCAAGAGTTGGCTATATTCCGTATATTTGACCAAGAGCCGGGTGTAAACTCAGCCATATCGACCACTCTAGCGAAGGCCCAAACTCTAACAGGAACTCTCCAATCTTTTATCGACGTATTTCCCGCTTCTTTGCCATCTATAACGCCGACACTCTCTCATCTCACGTCACTTGTTCTTGCCCCCCTGTTGGACCACGCGTCTGCTCTCTCTAGTGCACTACTTGCTCTTTTCCTTGCTCCCTCATCAGCCGCCCAGGACATCCTCAACTTTGAGGCTCACCTCACCCTCCTCCGCTCATACCTACTTCTTACTTCCCCTCCTTTCAAATCCCGACTCGCTGCTGCTCTCTTTTCTGATAATGCGGCCGGGGATGTCGATAACAAGGTTCATGGCATGGCCGTACGATCATTGCGTCGTAAGCCCAGCAGCAGGAAGACCACACAGCAAGAACAACAACTGTGGGCTGTGGGCTTGGCTCCAAGTCTGCTTGAACGAGAAATGTGGCCACCCGTTGGTGCTGATCTAAGTTTTTTCTTGCGAACCGTCATTGTGGATTCTATTGATAGTCATTGGAGTGCGAATTTCGGGGAGTATGGACGACGTGAGAAGGTTAAAAGTCGTGTACTCGCGGAAGCAGAATATCGGCTGGGGTTCGCGATCAGAGATTTACCCATTGGGTCCGGGAGGGATAAATGGCTTAATCCGTTGTGTGAGTAGTCTCTTTCTAAGGAATCTGAGACGGTATCTGATTTTCCCCTTCTATATGAAGCCATTGAGTGCGCCTTTATTGTCTTGTTGTAGACGAATGCTTACTGATTCTTGCATCGCAGGGCATTGGATTTCTTGTATATGGATTATAAACCTCCAAGCGCACTTGAAGTGCTAATTACACCTGATATACTCTCAAAATATCAGCGCCTCTTTGCGTTCATCTTGCGACTTATGCGCGTCGAACATGCCGTAATTTCATTATTCCGCATGACACAAGTTGCAGCACAACCACTCTTCCCCACCTTGACGTCATCTCGGAAAGCGCTTTTCCACTTCAGATTCGTCGCGCAGAACTACGTATCAAACCTTTCTGCATACGTCTTTGACACTGCTATCTCCGGAAACTTTGATCCTTTCCTTACGTGTCTGTCCATGCATGGCAAAGACGAAGACAAGAATGAGACAAGTGCCAGCTTTTCTGACGTGTTTGCCCTCGCTAAAAGCCATTCTGCGTTACTGGATGATATACTCACAGCATGCTTGCTAAGATCCGGGCAACGTGCTATTGGTGATGTCTTGCAAAGCACTCTGGAGCTGATCCTCGAATGTACAGTGTTCGTTGGTCAGCTCCATCGTGGACGAGTTGAAGAATACGAGGCTGCGATGGCTTTAAAGGATATTTCGAAGAAGTTCTTCAGTAGGATGGCGACACTGGTCAGTGTCCATGTCTGACTTTGGATATCCAGTGCATGTGCTGATCTCTTGGTGCTAGACGAAGGTTCTTAGAGGATTGGCTGACAAGAACGGCCTTTCAGAGAGGACTATGCTGTCACAAGGCTTGCTGCACAGGGGAGAAACGCTGCGCAAGCCGGTAGGTGGCACAGATGCATTATACCATCTTCTCATACGTTTAGATCTCGGAGATTTCTGGGTATCAAGTCGTCGATAACTGGAAAAGCTTGGCCCCAGACCGATTTGTATTCAATGACTAATTAAACGTCAGTGAATCAACCATTAAGTTCAGCGTCAACTGGTTCATCATCCTGGTTCTATGCCCTCCAGCCTGTGGATCAATTCTGAAGAGTAGGAGGCTCCCATTAGCTCTGCCGTATGCATACCATTCGAGAATCCCGGTCTGGAGCAGCTGCGATATATCCGCGTCACCCAGCACGAGTCACATCAATTTATCGCGGTCACCTCCATCGCGAGCCTACTGTTAGCTAGGTATTGAATCTCCAAGTCTGAACTCTCAATATCTGGCCTACTTCGAATCCTCTTCCATATCGTTTGCTACTCACAGCATCGGGACATAGTCCCGACACCATGGGGTTAACCCAGTTCCCAGGAGCTAGTCGCGATGTCGCTGAATCGAGAATTTCCAAATTCATCACTAGCGCCATTGAAAGTGCAACACTATCCTGGAGAGGTAACTATTACTCAGCTTAGCGGCAAGACCGAGGCTCGGACCGCCTTAATCGTGAATCGAGGTTCTCAGGACCGAGGATGATACCTTGAGGAGTGGTAAATTTGGGTATGTGGATGCTGTGCAGACTATGTCTTGAGGATTGCATGTACCGGCGATGCCGCTCGAAACTGGCGCATTGTAGTCCTACCATATCCAACAACTTGGTCAGTGACCAGTTCAATGTTCAGCGCGAGAGCTCGGATTATTCCGATGCATGGGTACCAAGGCGAATTCAATGGCATCAGGATTCCACGGTATTGGATCGAATAGTATCGTAAGCATTACAGGACGTCGTCAGTTGACAGGCATATCTTCAATGATCAAGCAACTTTTGGTTGCAGTTCCCACTCGCAATTCCTCTCGGGCCGGGCCCTAGATGGAAGTAAAAGTAATCCCTGAAAGACACGCTTTTGTTTCTCTTACTGTTACCACGGACGACAGTGTCGCAAGGATGACAAGTCTTAACCGACCAAATGCGAAGACCCATGAAGAGTTGTACAAAGCTGGAATGGTTTTGCGAAGGAAGGTCATGGTGTGCTGTCTGCTTGTCCGGTTACAGGAAAAGACATTGAGGGAGCTCGTTGACATTAGGGTGATGATTATGTGGACAACCAGCTTGCGATGGTCGAGTCATGCCTTCCTGAACTAAAATCTTCCAAGCTAATAGTAAGTCTATTTGGTGTAGGGAACATCTGAATTTATGAAGCCCATGCAAGAGGTGCGACGAGCGTGATCAGTTGTTCAAACCTACTCATGAATTTTAGATTGCGACAGAGGTTTTTTGACCGAAAGCTCTTTTGATCTAGTACTGAGCGATATCCTTCTTCAGACAGCATGGGGAACCATCTGGACACGCCCAGGACTGGAGCTAAAGCAGCGCAGCTTGATCAACATCGCTTTACTTGCATCGCAAGGAAAAGAAGCAGAGGTAGAATGCCCATCTCGTTGAGTTGGCAGCCGAGCGCTGATTGACAATCATCTGTCTCCAACAAGCTTGCAGGTCACATTCGGTGCGTCAACAAGGTGGTATGATGTGGATTGGGTCACAGCCCTGATGCACAGCTTTAGTGGCGCGGTGAACAACGGTGCATCCGTAATCGAGATCAGAGAGACACTGTTGCAGACTGCTCTGTATTGTGGCATTCCCACTGGAATGGCGAGTTTCCGAGTGGCAGAAATGGCCCTGGCCAAGTTGGATGAAGAAGGCAAGATTTGAGTAAAGATATATGATTCAAGGAAGGCTCCAGTTGACAGGAAGCTCTGTGTGTATATTCAAGAGATGTATGCCTAAATGGAAAATAAAACAGGACAAGTAGCCAGAGTCCTCCAGTCTATCCATACATCAGCTGTCCGATCGATTGATCTTTCTGATTCCGGATGGCCGGGTGTTCAATCACGTGAGCAAGCAATTTCTGCCAACGTTCTGACTTTCTCTCTTGTCGTGTACTATCACATATCGGCAAAAACTATACCCGGATACACCTAAACGTCCTAGAGAACCCCGCCTCTGGCTGTTTTATGCACAGTGCACTCTCTTTACCTTGATTTGTGTCATGACCACTGGCACCAATACTTCTACCCCTGAACCGCACTCTCAGCCAAATTTGGACTCGAGTTCACGTTCGCTACCCTCGAAGGAAGTTATGCAACAGCCTAAGGAGCCATCCACAGGCTCATTCCTCACACCTGAAATCGTGTCTTTTTTTATCGGTACGTGGTTCATTCCATCTTGTCTGTATGATGACATTGATATTGTAACAGCTGGAGGCTGTGCCGGTGCTGCATCGCGTACTGTAGTGAGCCCACTAGAGCGTCTGAAGATCATCCAGTGAGGGTTTATATACCTTTCGTCTCGCTCATAATCTGATGTCCTCCTGTTACAGGCAGGTTCAGCCACGCACATCAGACGGGCAGTACAAGGGTGTCTGGACGAGCCTTGTCCGGATGTGGAAAGAAGAAGGGTTTAAAGGCTTTATGCGTGGGAATGGGATCAACTGTATAAGGATTGTGCCCTACAGGTGAGTTTCACGCTTCCTCTGATAGTTGTGGTTAATTGCAAACCACTTCATTACCTACCAGCGCTGTGCAATTTACGACTTATGAACAACTCAAGAAAGTGAGCACTTCCTTTGTAGATCCCGGACGTCATCCTTATTATCCGATGTAAAGTTTTTCACTAGACATGGTTCAAAAGAGCTTGACACTCCCAAGAGACTCGCAAGTGGAGCTCTTGCAGGTATAACGTCTGTCTGTACGTGAATCAGATATTGAATGTCGCCATCCTTGACACTCATGTCTACAATATCAGGCGCAACATATCCCTTAGATCTTGTGCGGTCTAGACTGTCGATAGCGACAGCATCCGTCGCCCTTGCCCCAACTCCTTCCACAGCACCTACGTCTTCTTCAGGATCATCGCCATCTGTCAACTCTGCCAATTTTCTAAACAATTCTCCACAGCCATCGACATCCTCCATACCGAAACATGCTACTGCCGCTGCCTTCCATACTACGTCTCTCGGGAAAAGTTTCTCTACTGCCACCGCCTCAGGCTATACCAAGGCGGACTTGTCCATTAAGGGCATGACCCTCAAGATCATGCGAGAAGAAGGTGGCATTCGGGGACTTTACCGTGGCCTCGTGACGACTTCTGCGGGTGTCGCGCCTTACGTCGGCATCAATTTCGCTGCCTATGAATTCTTGCGTGGAATCATCACACCGCCAGGTAAAAGCTCGGTGTGGAGGAAATTGACTTGTGGTGCTCTCGCGGGAACAATTTCGCAGACATTGACATATCCATTCGATGTTTTGAGAAGGAAGATGCAGGTGACCGGAATGAAGGGAGGTTCGGTAAAGTATGATGGTGCTCTGGATGCTTTGAAGAGTATCGTCAAGGCGGAGGGTGTTGTTGGTTTGTATCGTGGCCTGTGGCCGAATCTACGTAAGCAAAGAACATGCTCCAGTTGAACAAATCGTGCTGATGGTACGCTATCCTTGCAGTCAAAGTTGCCCCCAGTATCGCTACATCATTCTTCACATATGAGCTGGTCAAAGACCTACTCCTACCTTCTTGAAAGAGATGATTTTGGAACTAGAGACTTGGATGGATAGACCACAACTGGCATTAAGCGGCTATGTTGCAATACTCTACTATTCACTATTGCTGGTACTCGTACTATTTTTTGCCGTGCACCCCATCACTTTGAGGTGTGTGTGTAAATTTAATGTCAAGTGTGCTGTCATTGTTTTACATAGGTAAGTACCGGTTACTTGCAGCTGGTCAGCCCTGCATTTGATTCAGGTGAAGGGTATGATTTTCCAGAAACAGATATAACAGCAGGCTCTACTTTTTACATGCGTTGAAGCAACAGCTCATTCAGGTTCAATCAGTACCCTTCTAGTGTTGATTTTGAAGGTCAAAGGTTACAGATGAGCTCCTTTCAACCCACAACAGGTACAATCTATACCTGCTCATAATGTATAGATGTTTCAATCCACCAAGTTTGGAGGAAAATTGACTGACTACTTAGAGATAGTAATTTGCTGAATAACTAGCACAGTCCATCTAGTTCTAATCAAGACTACGACAGCTGCAGAGCTGTTTTGAAACTATTTCAAGGAAATTGTGAGGTTGCATGGCTTTCTCAGCTCTGTTGTGAGTGATTATTAATGAGCTTCAATCCAGACTGAGCACAAAAAGCAGCAATTCAAGTGCAAAATTCTAGTTTTTAGCTACCAACTTTTTGGCATTGTTTTGGCTATAATTCAGCACTGAAGCCTGAAAATCACATGGAAATGATGTACCAAGAGTTACATGATTTAATGTTATGATTTCTTTGTATTATGATCTACTTGTGCAATTGTCAGAGGACTATTATTTCATTGCTACTTCTTCACTTCTCAGCTGCTACTTCCTCACTCCTCAGCTCTGCTCTCTACTCTCTGAATACTTCTCAACCTTGCTCTCAATCCTCCAGACTCTGCCTACTTGGTTTGAGGGATAGCACATGCCACACTTCTGGGATTTACTTGGTTTGAGGCTAAACTCTTTCAAGTGTCAACTTGAGCTGAGTTTCAAAAGAGGAAGTATTTCTAACCAACTTGCCATCATTTACTCCCTCTTTTCAAACTCAGCTGCACATATGACCTCAGCATGTGACCTAGATCTGGAACCCAGACATGTGACCTCAAGCAGGTGATCTGGACATGTGATCTTTACATGTGATTTATATATTATGTGACTTACTTTTATTTTCTGAGTGCCTGGCAAGGTGAATCCTTAGATTTGTTCTCTTTAGATCTCCCTTTGCCAGGTGTGTAGTTATTATTGCTTATTTCTATTACTTATACATACACTAATACACTTTGGATCTCTCTTTGCCAGCTGTGTGACTGAGCCATAGCTTCTAAAGGTTGCCCTTACAGCAACCTCTCTTAGAACTCCTCCTGCCCTTGCTTCAGGACTGTTACAACCTACTCTTGACCATCCTCAACTAGTACAACTGACTCCAGACCCCATTAAAAGCTAGTCTGTGCTATCCAATATCTGGCAGGCTGACCCAGAATGCTACTATTGATCAGATTCAATGTCCAACATCTAGTAATCTGTTCAATTGGTTCTAATACTCATCCATCAGCACTCTGCCACCACAATCAGTACTACAGCCTGCTATTAGTATACCACTACTTTGAGCTTACACCCATCCAAACACCATTCTGACATCCATGCAATACACTCCACAAGCCCAGCTGTCTTGGGGTCTCAGGTTTGACTCACCCAGCCCTCAGGCATCACTCCACATTGGATATGTAACCATAGATAGTGACTTGTTACAGTAGTCTTGATATTGCTTAACGATTGCATTGTATTGCCTATATTTGCCTGTGATCTTGATCACTTGTCAAATATTTAGTCTACTTCACCCAATCTATTTCTTCATTACTTCTGTCTCTGTCTCCTTGATTTATTAAGAAGTTCTCTGTGATTTTCCCTAAATCTGTTTTTTGGTCTTCTTTCAGTTTCTCTCTATCTTGTTAACTCCATTCATCCTCATTCAACTTCTTCTTAGACTTTAACACTATTATTTGTGCTCCCTTGCTTCATTTCCAGGACTGTTCTACTAAGCTCCAGAGATCATCCCTTTTTCTTGAAAAGAACTCCAGACTTCACTTACAAGTCTTGTAAGTTTGGAAATTGCCCTACAGACATCAAGTTTGCCTAGTAAAGACTCACTTGCTACTGGAAGCTCCTGTCATCAGCAGAACCTAACATTTAATGCTTGCTCACTTGTAGCACATGTGATCTACTACTTAGTGCATGCAAATTTGGTGACCATAGATTGTGACAAGTAATTATACAGTGGCTCAAAAGACTGTCCCAATGTTTTATACTTTTTGAAAGATGACATTGGCATGAAGAATTGGAAGTACCTAAAATTCTGGTTAAATTATGTAAAATACTATGGCATCATAGCTACAGATTGCATTTAGACTATGTAATTTGAATCAAAACTGACAGAGTAATGGCTATTTCAGAATATTCACTCATTGGGACAGTTGTTTGAGCATGTCTAATTTTGGTATTTAGTACTTTGTATGTCCTCCATTTGCTTTAGAATATTAAAAAAAGGAGAATAGGAACAGAAGCAAAGAAAAAAGAAGAGTCTAAAAAAACAAGTGCTTGTGAACTTTATAGGGTGTTAAAAGTAAGAAAGCAGAGGCAAAGGCTAAAATACGTATCTAACAGGAAAACCATGGCAGAATGTAAAGTCGACGAGAGTTCGGTTTGCGGGTCGGAATCCGGGAGATGGACGACGGCAAGGAATTATAATTGACACGCATGTGTCACACGGCAGATTCCGGCGGAGGTTCAAATCAATCAGCTCCTCCACCCCATGGTACGAAAGTTGGAACTACTCCCATGTCAAGATTCTCGCCGACGTCTCTACTCTCAGGTAGCCATGAATCTGGCATCCTGATGTTTCACTTCTCCTATCTATAGAAAGACTTGGCTAATGGAACCTTACATTATGACTTGTCACCAAGTTTGACTTACATTGTCTCCGCTAAAATTCTGGTCATATACCCCACTTACCGCTCCAAAATTGTTCTGACACATCACCAGGTACTGTTGTAGCTGGTGAACACGTCATAAGAGAGAACGTAATGTCACTTTACTCCATTGTGCTATCAGTTTTGGTATATAATCGAGCTTTACTCGCTACACTGGTATCAATTCAATCTTACGGCAAATGCATGGTATATGGTCTTCAACCTACAAGGAAATTTCAAGATGACTCGGGATAATTTGAATGGGTGCCGCAGGCATACGACCATGTCCTATCGAAACTGAGTAATTATGTGGACAGCGACTGGAAGGATATCCTGCTGTGGCAAGCTTCACGAAGAACCTCAAAAGATTAGATCTTTAGGGTAATGTTGGCCTGATATGCACAAACCACACGACCTGAGTAAGACTGAAAGGTTGTGAGAACTTCTGATGAGATCACAATACAACGGCTTGGCCTTGTGATGGTTGGAAAGATGCAAACCTTATTTTCTCCTTCTCACTGAATTTTATCTCCTTCGGCCTCAGGCCTCAGCGCTTGGCATGGGACATCCATCAATTATGGTTGCACACATTTTGGAATGCTACAGTTCTCCAGCCAGACAAATCGTTTTCTATGGTATGGCTGGTCATATAACTTGGCAGCTCAGGTTCGATGTCCCACAGTTGACCATACTTTTTCCGATTTCGTTTTTATCTGATTGACATTATCAGCATAAGTCATTCAACTTCAGGTTCAAAGGCCTTCCTGAGTTTTTTGTGTTTGGCTTGACGTGGTCGACATTTAAGACGTCATTCAAGACGTCACCAGACGACTTCGTGGGTGAAGCGCATTGACTTCAAACTTGGCGTTCTTGATCATTGCCTCCTTGACATGATCTCAACATCAAGGCTACGTTTGCTGACGATGACTGGTATGCTTCCGAAGGCTTTTCCTATAACTCTGACTTAAGTTATAGTCAGAACTCCTGATGTTCAAGGTGCTCGCCTTATTCATCCGAAGATACGTCAAACACACGCGCGAAGTTTTTTACGGGCGACAGGCTGATCAACCATCCGATGTATAAAATACTATGCCGAGCCTCAAGGTAGGTTTGACATGGTCTACGGCTGGAGAAGGGCAAAGTAGATGTTATTTCTTTGAGACAGGACCAGATGTTTGGTCGATCTCGTCCTGTCTTCATTTATCCTGTATGTGACGTTTCTCTGGAGGGAATGATTTCAAGAAAGGAACGGAACAGAGGAGGGTTGAGTACCTTATTCGAACGAAAATTCTAGGTGTGGTGTAATTACTTGGTATGCATCGGTTGGCTAGACATTCTGTCTGTGACACCCTCTCGAGTCCTGTATTCTGTGTCAAGGTCAGATATATTATATGGAAGTTATGTTTTCTGGATCCATTTTACCTATTGAAAAGACCAACAGCGCTCACAGCCCGCTGCGCCACCATAACTCCATTTGGATGAACGGGGGTGAGAAGATGAGAGGCTGGGGGTGATTTGGGTGGGTAGATAGACACTGGGTGAATGTAGCGGACTGGCATGACAAGAAGCCAGTGAAGACGCCGTACATCAGAATAGAGTTTGTGGATGTCATGTTACCTCGTGGGGTGGAGTCGGAAACCTCACTGTGGAGCCTGATGCGACTTGCCAAACTACACGGCCGACTCCCTTGTATCTAGACCCATTCTAAGACTGTCATTTTTGGGGGAGGGGTGGAGGAGTAGTTATTTGGCGTATGTGGCGGCGTCACGGTCTCAATAAAATTGTACCTATGGTGAAAATGGGGGCTATGAGCAAGTCAATTTAGGCAAGTGGAGACCATGGGCCTACCGTGATGCTTATGAGACAATGACGAGGACTTGATGTACCACCGAGAAGGGTATCGCTATACCCACGCGCAAAGCATATCTGCGGTCTCACACGGCATGCGTCGTGTCGAGAATATTTTCCATTCCTCAGGCCATGGAAGCCTTAGAGTGTATAGTGTAAATTAAAGCAGAAAGTGAAAGTGACGAGTAACAACAGGACGGCTGGTTGAGCAAGGCGCTCAAGGGGAAGGGGTTTCTCGACCACGAGTGTTATCCGGATGGATAACTTCGACGTAGACGTGGGATAGCCTTGTCTTCTCAACGGAAAACAAGGAATTTGAGGCGAAGTATGGGTAAAGCGACCGCGTAAGCGTTGTCCGCGTTGATGGCACAAGAGCTTGTCGCAAGTTTGCTGTAGCCAGTTGGTTGGTTGTTGCGTCGACAACCCACACAGACTCAAACAATATTTACGATATTCAATGTTTGAAACTTTAAAAGCCGGCTCATATTATAGTTCAAAAATCGGATTAGAGGTGGGAGAGACGAGCTGGTCGGCCTAAGAGCTCTTCAAAATTGGTAACACGACTCTTGATCTTCTTCACGTTTGTCGTTTCTTCGAGATCCTTCTCTCTTGCCTCACGGTCAGGCGTATCGAATATCTTGACAACAACTGCAAAACGAGCAACGCATTCGCCAGTGAGTAACAAAACCATAATCGCAGAAATCCTCCACGACTCTTACCTTACTGAGTTCAGTAGAAGGTGCAAGCCCTGGAAAATCTTTGGTAGCGTACACTCTGAATGGACCCCCGTAGACCTCTGTCTGGGCAGTCGACCTCATCCCTGGGACTTTCAGCGACGATATGTCAAAAATTCGATAGCGAAGAATGAAGGTTCCCTCGCGCTGCAAGGCCAGATCCTGTGCGACTGACATAAGTAATCTCGTTGGCACAAAAGTGGACAGTGTTCCCTGAAAGACAAATATGACTGCTTTTCCGCCCTCATAATCCACAAGGAGTGGCTCGGTAACTTTTTCTCCGAATATTGCTTCAGTCGCCTTTGATGACTCCGTGATAGGGTAGCCATCAACACAATGGATTGCATTCTCCGAATCCACAGCGAGGAGCGCAGGACGGATTGTCGGTGAAGTGGCGAAACGGGGTCCACATGCAGATACCGAGCTCAAAGTATTGTCCCAAACCCATTCGGGTACTGGGAACAAATCCACCGCGCACACAAGACCAACAGTTTCTACATCCCTAGAACGGTCTTCTGTCTAATGAATGTTATCTACAGATCAAAGAATGCCGAAGACGAGCCTGTAATCAGATATTTCTGTCTCAGTCTGCTCCGGAGTGCCAAAATTCTGGACTCGGAACAAACGGAGAATCACAACAGGAGGAGGATCGAGTGGACGTCGATCCACCCTTGCAAACCTTGCTCGTACGTTAAATCGTCAATCCCTGAGGGATGAAGCAATACTTGCTTTCTGCCCACGTCTGCCTTTTGCAATTCTTGCAGCACGACACGTATAGGCTGATTCGCGAATCTACCACTACCGAAGAAAATAATCTGGCCGCTGATGAATTCCACAGAGCCAATAGTTTGAGACACATTCGTCGCAGACCCGTCGTGAGTGGCGTGCATGCCTTGAATCTTGATGAAACACGCGAAGACAAGTAGCAATAAAGTGAGTCTGGATCTGAACGTGGCAGTAGTGAGTACTAGGACCATTGCAAACCCTATTATACTGAGCGAATGTTGCCATATTTATTCGATGATCCTTGCGGTTGCCAAGTATATCAATGCGCAGATCATACAAAAATGCAGACATGATCAAATGGGAGGACAGATTTTTCCGGGTTTCTAACCCGTCAATTTAGCTTCGACATAATAATGAAAATTCATGGCAACGAGCCCTTGAATCACCTGAGAGAAGTTCGATAGAAGCGAATACGATAACTAATACTAGTCAGAACTGCGAAACGCGTTGACCATTTTTAATCATCATACTATCGGATACATCGATTTCACAGACGTGTAAAGTGCTTCTAAGAAAAGAGTTACAACGAGGCAGGTCATGCGATACTTGCTGAGGTAGTGATAGGGACAAAACACAACAGAAGGACGTTCTGGAGAATTTCAACGACCGTAATGAGCCAGATAGTCCCAGGTTATCTGCAGAAGAGTTACGTAGGCCGGTGAGATATGAACGAGGCTTCAATGTGTGCATCCGTCTTCGAGAATTTCATAGTCTCGATCCTTGAGTTGATCTACACATGTAAAAGGAGCACGAAGGTCAGTTGCTTCATGAGGAAAAATTTGAATTTCTTCTACCGCCGGCAGGTAGTCTTGCCATTGCAGAGTGGTTCTCAACAAATGTCGTCGTTCACTAGTCCCAAACCGAGGCTACATGATGAAAATTTGCCGAAGTCAATGAATTTGGATATAGTTGGAGAAGAGAAGTTATGTATAGTGAACATATGTAGAAATGATCAGTGTTTGCCCACGTTAATTCCATCTTATTACTATCACATACATCGGGGTTTCAAAATGCCCGATGGGGTTTCAAACCGCCATCTTTCAAGAGATCGCGATCCACAATCCACCTCCTGACCCTTGTTAGAGTACAGATACTGTATACTATTCGACCTTGTATCTTGAGATGATCTGTGAGATTTGGCTAGACAAACCCGTGATTGTGGTGAACATGTGCCTGTAGAACCTATCTGAAGATATCCAGACTAGGCTTTAGGTAGTGCTACCAAACTTTATATTAGTCTTCTGGTCATACAGGAATGTGGTGAAATGTACATTTGAGAAGTTTGTGTTGGACTTACATTGACCACCACAGATGCTCATTGATTGCTTTGTCTGGTGCCTTGGCCAGACAAAGACTATTGTCTACTTATCAATAGGGATGGGCCACTGCAGCACATGGCAAAGTCAAGGTCTATATTTGTTAGAACTGAACCAATCTTACTTATAGTCAGTCACTAGTAAATAACATGCAAGTTAATTCCTCAGAATGAATTGTATTGATGAATATTGTCAGGTTTTGCTGACCTGGGGGCTTTTTCAATGAAGCAATGTCCTGACTGGGCAGACTCAAGTGCCAAACTACATGTACTGTGGGTGTTGAGTGCTCTGAGATGTGGCCTGGGGCACAAAACATCAAAATGGGCAAGTCTGGGGTTGATCAACTTGCTCTGGAGTTCAAGAAGTTGATCTTGAGGGTGTCAAGTCAAGGACAGAGAGTTCTTTGACAAGACCAGAGTTTGTTTTGAGTGGTGTAGTGTGTGCCTGTCAATAGAATGCATGCTAAACAAGTATTGACTGAAGTAAGCATAAAAGAGACAAGAGATAGCAAGCATGAGAAAAGAAACACAGAGGGTTTATTGTAATATTGAGACTAAGGTACATCCAAGCTACCTATGGTCATTATGTACTATGGGTACATAGGTCTGAGTGTCTAAGATGGTTCCAGAAACTCTATGGGTGGCAGCAGGTTGGTTAAACAGCTGTATTTGAGGAGATCACACAGGTGTCAGGGGACCTGTCAGGTTCTGCTGACCTGGGGGTCTATTCCAAGAAGCAACACCCTTATGAGGTGGACTCAAGTGCCAAACTATGTGTGCTCAGGGTGTCGATGGCTCCAGGAGGTGTTCCAGAGCATGTAAATGTCAAAATAGGCAAGTCTGGAGTTAAATGGCTTGTTCTGGGGTTCAGGAATTGGAGTTAGGTGAAGGTCAAGTCGAGGATGGAGTTTTTTGATGAGACCAGAGTTTTGATAAGCAGCGTAGTGCATGCCAGTAATGTAGTGCATGGCAGTTGAAGTAGTACATGCTGGACAAGTATTCACAGGAGCAAGCATGAAAAGAGACAGAAATGGCAAGCACAAAAGAAATAGGAGATCACAATAACAGTTGTTCAATATCAAGACTAAGGTACATCTGAGCTATCTATAGTCTTATATACTCCCAGCACTAGTTTCAAATATCTACAATGAAGTCTAGGACTCTGTAGAGAGTAGCAGAGTGGATAAACAATTGTATACCTAATAGATTATGTAGATGGTGTGATCTGCATTGGCCTGGATGCCTAATAGATAATGTGGATGGGGCCAGACTCATTAAAAGATGTAGCAATGATCTATAAAGGTGGCAGAGGGGTCCCAGAGGAGGTTCAGAGGGGTTGGGACATGCCAGGAGGTCCAGAGTAGGCAGGAGATGATGTCACAAGGTCTGGAGTAGGCAGGAGATGATGCTGGAAGGTCCGGAGTAAGTTGTGACAGTTGTGACATCAGGAGGTCTGGAGTAAGTGGGTCATGACAGGACCCCCTGTCTCCATTCCTTCTTTTCATTTTCATTCACTATTCACTGCTGGCACCCAAACCTGTTTCTATCAGAAAAAGTGACAAAGAAATGTGTCATGCCATTTCCAATGTACATATTTCCAACAGAAAAAGGTTTGAGACAATAGAAAATGCCTTCTTCTAAGGCAAAAAGTTGCCAAAGAAATGGTATGACACATTTCTTTATCACTTTTTCTGGTGGAAACAGCTTCTGGTGCCAGCAGTGATTGCTATCCTCGTTTACCTTGTTTTTTATGTCAGCCTTGGCCCCAATGGCTGATTATGTCAGTCTTGGTTCCAACAGCTGCTTTGTCAGTGCACACCCCAATGGTCAGTTACTTAATTGGGTCAGGTGACTCCCTGCAGTATTTTTGGACTCCTGGCTCTGGGGAATCTCAGATTTGTTCTCTTTGGATTCCCCTCTGCCAGGTGATTGATTAGTTACTCTTACCACTGCTGGCAGCCAAACATGTTTCCTTTGGAAAAAGTGATTGAGAAACCTGTCACCCAGTTTCCAAATGAATTGTCTCTAGAAAATATGTAAGCAGTTTCTCTTGGAAAAATTTAGGAAATTAGATTCATATTTCCCAACTATTTCCAAAGTAAGAATGATAACTTTTTTGCACCTTTTTCCACAAGAAACATAATGAAAAACATAATCATATTACCGTTGAGGTTTCTGTGAGATAAAAAACAACTTTTTTCCTTAGAAACAAAGATGTAAACCTTTGAACTATTCCTTTGTATGTTTTTCTTATAAATTCCTGCTCTCTTGAAGTAAAATGATAAATTTTTCCAAGAAAAATATTCAAAGAGATAGTTCAAAAGTTTACATCTCTGTTTCTAAGGGAAAAAGTTGTTCTTTATCTTACAGAAACCTCACTGATAATATTATTATGTTTTCCATCATGTTTCTTGTGGAAAAAGGTGCAAAAAAAGTTATCATTCTAACTTTGGAGATAGTTGGGAAATATGAATCTAATTTCCTAAATTTTTCCAAGAGAAACTGCTTACATATTTTCTAGAGACAATTTATCTGGAAACTGGGTGACAGGTTTCTCAATCACTTTTTCCAAAGGAAACATGTTCAGCTGCCAGCAGTGATGTTTTTCTTAGTTCATTTTGTCACCATCACACCTCAGTGCTCTACAATCACTGAGGTGTAAGTCATTACATTCTTTTATGCCTGTCATTACTCATTATATCAGTATCTACCTCTTTTGTCAGGTATATATGTTAGTGCTCTACAATCACTGAGGTTATCTACCTCTTTTGTCAGCCCCTAACTCTTATCACTCTGTTCCCCCGAGACCGGCCCTGCTCAACATCTATTGCAGATATACTGGCACCAGAAGTTACAGCAAAGGCCACTAGCTTGTTTCTTCTATGTTCAAGTGTGGATTTGCAGGCTAGAGGCTGGTTAACCATAGACACTCAAGAGTGTGTTGAGATTGATGATAAGATCAAAATTGTGACGATCTTGTGTCAACAAGGTTGTAACAACTCGCGTATTGTTACTATGGTTACCGTGACTATGAGTGATATCTGCCTACACTGTATGTAACAGATATGGACTGATCTACGACGATAACCCACGGTAGACCAATATAAAGAATGGACTAGAAGCGAGTAACGAGTAACGAATAACGAATAACGAATAAGTGTTGTTAAACTGATTTTTTTCTAACTTCGGCTGCAGAACAGGGCCCTAATTTCCATCCCTGCACCACGCTATTGAAATTATTGTGAATTGTCACAAATCCACGCTCTGGCACCAAGTAGCCACGCTTTGTACAAGTGCCTTTCTTAGCAAATGCCGCATGCCAGCACTTCGAATTCTAACTACACATACTTAACTACCACTTGCCCTTGTACGTATCTCATTTAGTGGTTCTGTCTATAGTTAGGTCTACCGTGGCGTATCTTGATAGATCGATTGTAGCCATCAGTTAGCGTAGGTAGATAACAATAACACTGTAACTAAATGGTGTTTTTCTTGGCCTGGTGCCACATCCAGCCAAGATATGGCCAAACTGTTGAACTCTCTAGATAACCGGTGCCGCAGTCTCGGCAGGAGTTTGCTGTCTTATACAGCGGCCCAGTTACTTTTTAAACCGGGAGGGTTTCTTCACTAAGTTCCAGTGGTAGTCCTAGGGTATTTAGTGGATATCAACGGGGCTCATGTGGTCGTATACGACTTTCTAACTCCCCCGAACAAATTTCTTATGCTTCTCCCCGTTTACAGCGGATGAATCGCACGACGAAAGATGGTGAGCTAAAACTGCTCCGGACACGGATGCCTATGTCAAAAGCAATGAGAACATGTGACAGACACTAATTGACTGTTCAATATAGTCAGCATGACCCCGTTGTTGTAACTCAGACAATTGTAAGTGTCCGGAAGGACAGCGAAGCTTTATTGCGTTTCACCGGTACTTCCATTGAAGAAGCAACAATAAGAGGCAATCTTTCAACCAAGAACTTCTGCGCAGTTTCCAGGAGATTAAGCCTGCTATACATGTCCGAAACCTGGAAGGATTAGCCCTTGAAAGTTCTTTTTTGGAATTGACCCTAAAAGCGTAAAGAACACATGGACTATTCGATCATCATCCTTATAACACTTTTGGAATGTCATTAGTCCTTTTGACAAGCGAGAAGTCGCTTATACTTATGTGGGTTAGCGCGTGACGCGGACCAAAGTGGAATTGTTTTCTGATGAAAGATCAGTAGTACCTACAAGAGTATAAAGACAACCGAGGAGAACACATCTCCGAGCTGAGACAGACGACACAGGGGCCAACTACAGTTTAAAGAAAGCAAGTATAGGCCATTCTTTAATCTTCTAGCGCAGATCGCAATACGAAGATGGAGGCTGAGTTTATCTTGCCGAAGCCGACCAGTGTGGGAGATTTGAAGCAAGGAGAATTTGGAATATGTATCTGATGAATGAAAATGATGAGACAGACCAAAGACACAGACAGATGGATGGAGAATGTGAAAAGAATCTCCATCTGTCGAACGTGTCAAGCTGATAGAATATTGTCATGTTTGGCTGTGATGCGAAAACTAGTGAATTTGTTCTCGAACCACCGCAGGAAGGGACGTGGACTTAACCACGACAAGGCCTGGTCCTGACGACGACGAGGCTCTTCATGTATACATAAGGTCAGTAGACACAGCGTAGCCCACGGGACTAGACGTCCCTGCCACGCTGTTCAATATCACATTTGCCTCGTTGTTGAGTCGTGTCCGCTAATCTCCCTTCAGAATACCCTAATATCTATCGTCTGGCCCCATGTCGTCCGGATCCGAGCCTGGTGTGGACAGCACTGCTGTCAGTCGTGCAGCATCGTCTGCGAGCTGCGCACCCGCCTTAGTTTCCCATATCAACCAGGGCGAGTTTCCTGTTGACACCAACACCATTCGCAGGTCCTCTCATTCCTCCACGCGCATGGGCTCATCCTTCAGCAAGTCCAATACTGCCTCATTGTTACCGGCTGGACCTCCGCCATCTCCTTCTACCAGTCGCGGTTTTTCAGCTGCAGTGGCAGGTGGACTACGACTTACCACCCGCGCGTTCGCTAATCGACGCAAAAAGTCTGAAGACGTGAGTAAGATGATGGACCGCTCGTTAAGCCAGACTGGAGACTCTCCACCGAACCATACACAACGCATCGAAGCTACAGCTTCTATTTCATCTTCCCCTGCTCAGGTGAGACTAATACAATGCAGGTAACGACGCAATACTTGATAGTTCGTGCAGCTCGCAACTCAGGTCCTTAAGAAGGCTGTCAAGAAACCACCCCCAATACCTACCCACCAACGTCAAGAACCGATTCCCCCTACTCCTCCCCCGAAACCGCAACATGTCTCACCCCAGCCTCGTCCACCGTCGCCGCCTCCGAAACCTCCAGCCGATCTCCGCTCGTCTATCATTCCCATCAGTCCCGGCATCTCATCCGCTGTCAATTATATTCGTATGACAGACGAAAGCTCCAGCCTTGATCGAGACAGAGGAATTCAATTGTCCAAGGTGGATTCTAAAGAGAAACAAGTGAAGGAGCACCTCAAAGTGGACAAGGAATTGGAGAAGGGAAAAGAGGCTCTTGTGGATCCAGGCATTGAAGGTAGCAGAGGGAGTACCACGGATACAGACGAGATGAAAGACGCTTGGAGGAAAAGCGATTCCACGATGAGCTATCATACTATCCGTCCCGGAAGTCAACATTCTCGCCCTGTGTCCATGGCTGAATCTTTGCAATCTAATCACACGGTCGTACCTGTCAAACGGCAAAGCGCACTGATCACTGATGCTGACTTTTGTGTGGCGGAGGAGGACGATTCTGAAAAATCAGCCGAGGGCCATCGTAACGAGGCCGTTCCTCAGGTCAATACAAATCACTCTCCTACTGCTTCGGTGAGGGGACGGGAACGGCGTGCGATGTCTTTGAATGTTCATAATCCAGCCTTTAATATGATGCACAAGCTCCCACCCACGCCTACCAGTGCCACTGCGGCTAATTTTACCTTCTCCGTCGCAGACCAGCGTGTTGCATCACCCTCTCAGAGGACGTCGGCAAGTGCGCAGGGATACATTGCCTCATCTGATGGCTACTCAGCAGGTAGCAGCATACGCACTCAACTCGCTGTGTACAACACCCAGCCACAGTCTCAGCCCCACCTACAGATTTCAACCAGCTTCATCAGTCGTAATCCATCCCGTCCCACATCCCCCATTCCTATCCAACACCCTCGCGATGTACCAAACAACCCCTACACAACGTTCCCTCCACCCCCGGATCCTCAGCCTTTGCGACCTGGATCACGCCTTGACCGCAGTCTTCCTGCCCTCCCTCCGTATGCTCAGCGCCAACCATCATTGAGCATGAGTGGTGGGCTCGGGCTTGCGAAACGCGCCGTTGAGAAGATGGGTTTTGGTCGCGCTCTCGGGTTCGGGTCTTCCAATTCCTCAAATCACGGGCATGGCCAGATTTCTGGCTACTCGAGTTCAAGTTCGGGACACACGAATTCCACTTACACCCCACCGTCGTCTTATGGCACCCAGTCCTACGACGCATCATCAAAGCATGGGCACTCAGTTAGTGCATATGACGGTCTTGCGGCGCCACGGTCGAGCACGAGCTCGAACTCCGGCCAGTCGTCCCACGGAACTACTGGTGGGTACCTGAACAGAAAGAACCGACCAAAGCATGCACCCGGTGCGTTGTCTGTGTCTTCAACTGCCTCTCAATCCACATCGGCCTCGGACTCAGACGCGGTGGAGGCGCCCCCAGGACCGAATTTCGGAAAACGTCTGCGCGGACCTCTAAGGCGCGGCGGCGGCGGTGGTGTCCTTTTTGGTCGGGACCTGAAGAGCGTGGTGAAGGAGACGGCGGTGGGTGTTGGAAAGCCGAAGGGATGGGGTGGACGATGGCGTAATTGGGATTCGACAACCTCGTTACCGCGGGGTGAGGAGTACGATGGGGACAGTGAAAGGGTACGAAACAAGGAAGGACTCGGGACGAGGAAAGGGAGTGTCCGAAGGGGTCAGTTGAAAGCGCTAGAGGACAGGAAGTTGCCCGCGCTTGTGGTAAGATGCGCGCAACATCTTTTGATATGGGGTATCCAGGAGGAGGGTCTTTTCCGGTGGGTTTTATCCTTTTTTTTCGCGTGTTTTGATATCAATGGCTCCATGTCCAGTATTCCCGGCCGAGCGCTACATGTGTCCAGGCTAAGGGCAGAATTTGACAGTGGTGAGACCTATGAGTTTACGCTGGGCCCGAGCTTTCGTATATGCTGATTTCTGATCTCGGTAGGCGCTGATTTCGACATGACCGAGTGTTCTCCTGGAGACGTGGACCCCCATGCCGTGGCATCTGTTTTCAAGGCTTTCCTCCGTGAACGTGAGTCTCTCACGACTTTACGGGCATTGTTATTGATCATGTTTCTGATTAGTTCCTGAACCCATTCTCACAACTACTCTATTGCCTTACTTTGATGCTGCCATGGCTCAGGAGAGCAAGGATGTAGAGGGAAATGATGACCGCAAACAATCTCGTAGTGCTTCACGTGGTCCTGGTCTGCCTTCCGGTCCTCGCGATACCAGCGCTCTTCCTTCTATCCGCAAAGCTCCGTCGCTCTCTACTCTGGCAATGCCAACGATGACCGGACTCCGCCCGCTCTCCAACCAGCTCCTCAACACATTTCGATCACTCCTTGCCCAGTTGCCTGAAGAGAATCGAGACCTTATCCGTACGGTTTCTGAGCTCATCAAGGCTGTTGCACTCGACAGTGTCGCGACCAAGATGCCGCTGAGCAATCTGTTGCTTATCTTTTGTCCAAGCTTGAACATGAGCCCGTCATTACTGCGCACGCTCTGTGAGGCTGAAGGTATCTGGGAGATGCCGACACCTGAGTTGAAGCGTAAGGAAGAGGATGATGATGATGAACAGATCGTGCTGGAAACCAGACAAGAGGAAGGTGATGACGAATCTTACGAGGATGCGCGAGATGAGATGGAAGAAGATGGAGAAAGCTTGGATCATCTATCAGAGGATTTATCGAGCTCTGTGGGGTACAACGCGTCGACTGAAGATGTTTTGGATTCCTCGTTGACATCGTTTCCCCCTAAGCCAGAGGTACACTACCGCAAAGCCTCTCTCACTACGTCGTCTTTGACCGATGGATCGTCTTACATATCAACCTCAGAGGGCTATAGTAATCCACATCGTCTCTACTCTGACGTTCACTCGCAATCTGCTTCTCCACCACCGTTTTCATCGTCTACAGAGTCACTGGATACACCAGCCACTTCCTCCCCCGACGACTCTCTGCCTAACCCGGTAACATCTTACGAAGAGGAGTCGAAGGAAACCCAGTCTAAGATAGTTGCAGATGTAGCGATGGGATCGAGACCATCTCCGCCTACACCCCGAAGACTTGCGATTAGCAACCCTGTTCTCGTTAGTGGACCAGTCCAATTTCCTTCGATTGCGGAGAAGTTTTTTGCACCTCCGGCTCAACCTGGAAAACGCCGCTCAATCCCTATGTTGTCGCTACCGAACCTTAGCCTCAAGACGAGTTCTTCGGATAGCCCTATATCGCCTACGGGGTCTCTTGCCGACAGACCGAAGAGGATGAAGAAGCCTTCTTTGCAGCTCCTTTTTCAGAAAAAAACGTCGTCATTCTCGTCTCCAAAGTCGCCTGCTCAGTCACACAAACCGGCCATATTGGACTCTTACCTGCAAAGTCGTTCAGCTAGTGATTTGTCGGTCTCTACCCCCCTGTCTACAACCTCCGGGCCGCAAGCAAGCACTGCTACTCTCCCGAAGTTACCTCCAAAGCTCAACACACCCATTGAGAGCTCCACATTGCGCATTGGCATGGGATTAGGCATAGACTCTGTAGAGTCGCCAGCGACACTAGAGTCAAAAAATCAAGTGGAGCAGATGAGGTACCCATCTGTCGTGCTTTCTCGACCAATGCCTGTGCTTCCAGTGGTTGCACAATCTACAATTCCTTCAGAATGCAGCTCTCAGGCGTCTTCAATCGTGCGTCCGGGATCAACTCCTATTGCCGATCGATACCACCGTTCTGAATCTCCGTCCCCTTCCCTGGTTCTAGGATCATCCAGGCAACAATCATTACAAACGTCACCATCGGAAGGCATAGCTCCATTACCAGTTAACCATCTTCGCTCGAATCCGGTGCCACGTTTAAGAGGATTGTCGACATCGAGCAGTGCATCCTCGAATCATTTGGGTCTCCTTGATAAGGATATCGAACAGGACGATTGGTCGAAAACTGTATTGCGCGCAGCCGACAGTGGGACAAATCATCGACCAGGCGTGTGACCAGTACCAATCATTTCCTGCCCTTTTCATCCCTCCCTGACCCGCGTAATTTCAACGGTTATTGAGACATAGTGTGTCTCCTTGCCTTTTTTATACCTTCTCCCTTCTATATCTTGGCTCCCTTGCTGCTCACGGTTCACTAGACACCCCCTCTCTAGCACTATCTTTGTCTATATCCTCATCGCTTTGCAGTTCATCAATAGCACGACTAATTATCTTGCACGCATCTATTATCGTTTTGATTAGCGACTTCCTCGTACTACCCCATATCTTCCTTTTCATCTCTGGACAATTTACCCCTGTCTTCTTTTCCTCGTTGTTTTGGAACACAACACACATATATATCTATGCACTGATATGATATCTACATAGTCTATCCACAGCTCAGCTTAACACATTTTGTGTCGCTTGTTTTGAAGTCATCCTATTCATCGTAAGAAACTTGTGACGCAGATTTGCGAAGCACAGAAGGGCAAAGGCACCTTCAACGAATTGATGCTTCTCAGGCGGAATCATCACAGATTAGAACATATCATTATTTCGACCTGTAGAAAACCGGGATTCGGCCTCTTCTATTGCTGTCAATTCATCCTACATGTCAATCAAGTTTGTCACAACAGAGGCGATGATAGGCTTTTGGAAAGATACATACCTAAATTTTCTGCATACACTTACAGCTCGCGCTTAACGATATGCTCTCTGAGGTCAAGAGACGACAGGAATGTTAGAACCCGATATACTATACTGATACAGACGTAGTTAGTATCCTCAATGCAATGCAGAAGTCACTAAGCGATTCAAGTACCTGATGCAGATGTAGTGAGTTAGTTAGTATGCGGAGGATTTCATGTGTGTTGGACTCACCTTCAGTGCAATGTATAAGTCATCGAGGGTTTCGTGTGTGGTATAGCGATATATATATATAGTAGATCGTAACAACGGGAGCGTGGCACAGTGGCCATCGAGGAGAAGCACAATGGTTACTGGTAGAATTGTGATAAGGGGAGCACGTCCGGTATCGGAGGTTGATGGTGATATGATTAGGGCACTAACAAGGGAAAGGTCTTTGGAAGGCCAGTTTGGGGTTTAAACGGATCCCATCCTTCGTTTCCAAGTTCAAGACTCTGAGAGGTTTACGATATCATAATGGGTTGCGTTATCATAGCCGGGGTTCATGTCACTTCCTCTCCTAGTCTTCCAGGCTCTTAGGTTGACGGACAAGGAATCGCTTTTGACCGTGAATCTCTCATGTGAACAACCAAAATACATACTTTTACAAGAAAGGAAATACAATAGTTCTACGAGATTAACGTATACCGACGATGCAAGAGGGGCATCGAGTGTTGAGGATTGTCGCCACGACTGGTACCTGTTCCATCATGCTTGAGAAAACACATCTAAGTGGGTGAAAACGATGTGGTCATTTGGGAAACTTACCCTCGTGAACAGGTAATATAACAGTCATGTCGTGTCTTTGTATGCTCCCTGCTGCTAAAGCATGTTAAACTGTGACAGTCAATCTAGTCCTAAGCTTCGTCATGGCAGCCAACCTTGAACGTTCAAAGAATCTTACCCTTTCTCGTTTTGTTAGAACCTGATGGTTGCACGAAAATTCGTTATAGAAGAAGTGCATGACACACATTGTAAGATGATCGATTGGTTTGAACAGCGGCGAACACAAAGGCATTTTTATAGTGTGCGAGAGAATAGAGAGGCCTTTAACGTAAACACTGACCATACACAAAGAAGAATCCACCGGGAGAATCCGTTGGATCAGCGTTGAAATAGGTTGTGTGAAGATGTAGAGTACTTCATCACGCACGAGGCATCATGCTCCCACAGGCAGTAAGCAGGCAGGTCCGCACATCCGTCTGACCATTGTGGTCTTACAGACATACAAGTATGTTCATACTTTCTTAACAAGGTAGGGATGCGGACTGCTCCAAATGTTTGTCGATGACCTTATAAAGGCAAGTCAACCATACGCTGGCCGGATCGGCGCGTGGCGCCAGATAAGAGCTGACTGTCTGCCAAACGATAGGTTAGCTCATACTTATAGTCTTTGTGTTAAGCATGAGCTGTGGAAGCTGATGAAGAATTTAGAGAGTTTAACAAACCGAAGACGTGTGATTTTAACAGCAACATTGTACCACTAACCAACTGTGGCGTCATGCACTAAAAGAGTTATATAGCCTGCAGTTTCAGACGAGGTGAGTCAATGTGACTTCGTAGCTCTGGTGATGTGAGTAGTCGAAGAAGGCTGACGGACTTTGCATTTTGATAACACACATGACAAATTCTACCTCGCCAGTCGCCGGTTCAATTCATTGGCTGTCAGGACAATATGAGGACGTCGAGGGGGAGAATAACCGTGATTGCTATATTTGAAGTTTTGGTTGTATTGGAAGCCAGTGAATTCATACAATTTTTTTTTGGATAGGAAAGAGCCACTTTGAATTGTCCAGCCTTTCGGTGTAGGATCGTTAGGTGGAGACATTCAGATTGGTGGAAACTTCTGACACTACGGAGATATGTTTAGAAGATATCGAAGTAGGAGGACTCTTGTAATCCAGTTGAATCCGGACAATTGACTCCGAGGGCCTCAAATATCCTGCACAAACGCTTGTGGAAGTCTTAACTAAGGTATCAAATTTTTCCCTCGCGCTTGTAGATGTATACTAATTTCAAACTTTATGAACATGGTCAACACAATCTCCATCCTCATTTATGATTCTGCTCAGCTGCAGCTTGCCGCTGAAGTGTTTGTCGCTGAGTGCTGAGAAGTAAGTAGAAAGCTAATCTGCTTGGGGAAGCAGTGATTGATTTCAGTCGATTCAGAAGAACTACTGTAGAAGAAGAAGCCTGTGGGAGGCAAGTGGGAGGTAAGTGGGACTAAAGAAAAAGAATGTGTCAAGGCGTGAGGCCTGGCAAATCAATGGCAAAGTGGACTCCTCTGTAACATTCTTGTTGAAACTAGAAGCCTTGCATGTCAGAGATAGCAAAAGTTCATCTTTGTCTGGACCGTGACAGACGAACTTGACTACTGAGGCTGTAATAATCAGTGACTTGTACATACTCTAAACTCTTCATCCATCTGTCGAGTTGCAAACTCCGAGGACCATGCTCGTTGTTTAAAAGAATCAACGCCACTCTGTGTTTCGCATCCTTGAAGCTTGTTTGAAGGTTCTGATGTTGGATCTTTCACAAGATTAGTCTCTCCGATCTGATGGTCATATATGGTAGAGATCATTATTTTTGTTATACCTTCCCATGAACCACCAGGAGATCACAATGAGGACAAGTTCCGAGGTCTTAAACCTCGGCTTTCCCCCCCGAGCCAGCCAAATTTTGTCCTCGATTTTTGCTGCATTTTCCCCACGCTCACGTGACCTGATGTTCACCGTTGAGGATGGGCCGTTGCGGCGCACGGCAGGTCCGAGGTCTACACATGATGGTTTATATACATAAAATACATTGAATACAAATAGTGTTAATATCTATACTAAATTATACATAATGTCCAAAATACTATAAAGAGAACAAAATGTCGCCAGCAGCTGAGTTGTGCTCACCAGTGGCAAAGCCGCACTGAAAAATCATAGCGTAGTTAGTCAAAAAAATGGAAAAAAACATGAAAAAGACAAAAAAACTCACGACGCATTTAGCACGTGGATTGAAGAAGTGTTTTGTTGACATTTGATGTGAAACAGCATGTCAGACGATTATTTGATGTGCCATCCAGCTGTGCACACTGCCATGGTAGCTGTATGTGAAGACCTCGTCGAGATGTTGATGTGCGTCATCCGAGTGTGCGTGGAAGGTGGCGACCAGGTGGTTATCCTGATCGAAGCCCTTCAACGTGAGGTGGCGAGCATTCAACCACGATCATGATTACCAAATCAATTGCTCCAGCAAGGGATTACAAATTGTGGTACATGACTTATTAGCTCATGTGCAGCATCAACACGATCATGATTACCAAATCAATCGCTCCAGCAAGGGATTACAAATCATGATACGTGACTTAATAGTTCACATGCAACATTAACACGATCATGATTACCAAATCAATCGCTCCAGCAAGATTGTAGTACGTGACTTATTAGCTCACATGCAGCATCAACACGATCATGCTTACCAAATCAATCACTCCAACAAGGGATTACAAATCATGATACGTGACTTACATCACTTGGCGCATCACCCACTCAGCACATGATCACCAATTTGCTCCTTGAGGCCGACACATGTTTCTGTACATTGTTTCTGTATAACATTATTTCTAGTGTGATGTTTTTATAAAGTGAAAAAAAAAATAAACCCTTGGTTAGAAGGCTTGGTAGGTTTAGTTAGGGCTCAGTTATGTCTTGGTAATAGCTTCAGTTAGAGGGTTTGTTAGAGGGTTTGTTAGGCTTTGGTTAGGTTGATTTTATTCTGGAGTGCCAAGTATTATGTGTAAACAATGTAGATTGTAGAAGAGGATAGTGAATAGCACAGTCTAATTAGGGTTCTAAAGTGTGATACAGATTGAGAATATGGATAATGTTATGTAAGGACAACCCCTAAAGGTTGTGGCTAAATCACACAAATAACAGAGGGGAATCCAAAGTATATTGGAAAAAAAAAACAGCAGTAATAACTAATTAATCACCTGGCATAGCGGAATCCAATGAGCATAAGTTCTAAGGTTCCCCAGAGCTAGTCTGAAAATAATCTAACAAGTCACATGACCACATTAGGTAAATAGTTGCTGGAACAAATGCTGATGTAAACACTTGCTGGGGCAAATGCTAAAGGTGCGCCTCTGCGGTTTGTCGCATTGCAGTTCATTTTTGTGGTAAATCTAAGTTTAGTTAATAAAAGTCAGTCCAGTATATAGGTATTGTATGGACAGACCAACTCGTCTTGATGCTGTTTATTGTGAGCGATGTGGTTCTTGTCGCTTTCAAATGCTTATATGTGGGACAATAATCATCTGAAGTTAGCATCTGACTGCTTCTCGTGTTGACTCATGGCAGTTGGTGACTGCAAAATCCATCTCCCAGCACTGCCTAGGACTGACATAACAATTATCAATACCATAATTATTCATGGACAAGTAAACTATTAAATGTCGGTCAAGTGTGCAATAATACTTACATCTACATTAGTCATGAATATGCATGAATATTGACCTGGCCATCAAGCCCTCCCGAGACTCTCCGACTTACCCTGGTAAACCTTGATTAAGCACAATCATTGCCCCAGTAATTGTAAGGTCATGTGTATTAACCACTCCAGCAGCGTATTGCGTAATCATGTCAGCTGATCAGTGGTCATGTTTCATACAATGTGTTATGTATGTCATGTCAGTATTATTTTAGATATGAGAGAAGCTGTGACAATAACATGTGTCCTGAACTGAAGTGAAAGTGGGACAGTAGTGATACACTATATGTTACGATCCAATTTGTAAGCCACTTTAAGTCATCCCTGGCCTTTCCAGCCATTGTCATATTTCCTGCATTGTGTCTCTGGTCATTGTTACATTGCGAACAATGTAGAAATAAAGGTATTTAACCTACCTACACACTGGTGGGCACCCTAAGTTGATCATGTCAGACTGAGGGTGAGCCACTCGTATTTCATATGCACAAACATTGAACTTGCTGTACCTTAGATTACGTTCTTTCATTGTCTGTTATTATCTAGGTCGTACGGTCCACATTACAATACTATAAAAGCATCAATACTACAGAGACGTAATCCAGCCATTTCCAAGGCAGACATGTGTCTGTAGTTGCACTCCATATACTGGATCTAATTTCTGCGTGGTAGTCTTAGACTACATGTAATAGGTATGGATTCTGCTTTTAATATATCTATCCACCATGCCTCGTCCATGGATGCTTTCACTTGTCAGGATTCCAAAAGTTCCTAAATGGTTTCCCTTTGTCGGCATAGTCACATGATATCTCTGCTCCAGCATCTGCTTCCATAATCTTAGGTCACATGATGTCTCTGCTCCAGCATCTGCTTTTGTAATCTTAGGTCACATGATGTTTAAGCTGTACCTTTCCCTTTCTGGTAGGGTTGCCCTTTACTCAGGATTGGCCTTTACTCAGGGGTTTCTTGTATCTACGTCCATGTTGTTTGTCTGATATGTTACTACTTTCCTTAGCTTTCTTTTCAGTTTTCCACTCTTGTTACCCTCATTTGACAAAACCATCTGTTGTGTGTAAGTGGTCATCTTGTGCGTGTGTTGGATGCACCACAACTATTTTACATCCTTTTACTTCATGTGATCTATAATAATGCGTCATATAAATAAAGGTATCATTGTCACATGACCGTGTCAATTTCTTCAGGGTAGACCTTGGGTTTGCCATGCATCACAGCAGCCCATCCCCTTTGATCACAAGAAAGAAGTAAACTTCATCAAGTTCTACTTAGAAAAGGTTCAGATAAAAGTATTGTAACAACCCCTCCAACTCGGAACCACGTGGCCTGGCACGAAGGGATATTTAGCTTGAGACATGTTCATCTAGCCAGCTAATGAAGGTGATGTTACTGGGTTCCAAGATACAGAGTAGATAGAGGTTTATTTAACAGGTAAGTAACACACACCTGCTTCTGAATGGTTGCAAATTACCATGTCCTTGTTGAGGTAGTGTGTCTGGATTGAAGAAACTCACAAAACTTGAGCTGACCTTCCAAACTAAAGCAACACTCTCTTCTAAGGCCAAAATAAGAAAGGAGAACTTTTTAGAGGTTGAACAAATGCACAGAATACACTGCATTGATGCTACTGCCCTACAAGTTCTGTAAATAAGGTTTTTATATAATACAAAGTGGCTGTAAAATATCAACTAAGTAAAATAAAACAAGAATAACTAAGTACAAGTCCTTTAAATGGGGTAAATCTAAAGTAAGGTGACAAAATAAATGATATAGAAAATGAGAGAATGCTAAATAAGTAAACCAGGGTAGAAACAGTAAGAATAAGGTTTTAAAGTCAAATTCAAGAATGTTCAGTAGTCAGAGGTCAAAGCTTGGATAAGACTTGGTCACTTCATGACATTTATCTGCTGAGTATCCAGGCTAAATAAGGCATCCAGGAGGGTGTTTACATGTCATGTTTAATAGTAGAACATACAGAATGGACTCAAAGCTGAAGGGAAGCATAGAAAAGATAAGATAAAAGCACAATATTAGCTCTATCATATGTCTGAAGCTTTTGATTGACTGTGGAAAAGTATATAGTAATGGAACAGTCTTTATATATGGTCACTAAGTTAGTATCCATTTGGGGTAAGTGCATTTAATAACTATATATAGTCACTAAATGGCCTGTCAAACTTAGTGACCATGCAGTGGCTCAAAAAACTGTCCCAATGTTTTATACTTTTTGAAAGATGACATTGGCATGAAAGATTGGAAGTATCTAAAATTCTGGTTAAATCATGTGAAATATTATGGCACTATAACTACAAATTGCATTTTGGCTTATGTAATTTGAATCAAAACTGATGGAGTAATGGCCATTTTAAAATATTCACTCATTGGGACAGTTATTCAAGCATCTTCAACTTTGCAGATTTATCCCTATTTTAGTCAGAAATAAAGAGTAAGTTGCATGTGAGAATATCAACAGAGTCATGTGACAATGTTTGGGTATATTTGGGAGTGGTTCAAGTTGGTTGAACCACACCTTGACCTTCAACTACTATCATAAAAGCTACTTCTCCTGCACAACATTTGGATCAACCTGTTGACAATGAAAATGATCCAAGACAGAAGAATCCCCCAGCAGGACAACTAGAACCTCCCCTTGATCCTCTTATCCCACAAATTATACAACAATATGAATGCTCTTCCTAGAGGTAGACAGCCTTATGTGAATGAACCTCCATCACACTATCTTGGTCTGATGGAGGTTGCATGTTCATACTGTCATGCTCTACATTTTGATGCTGAAAAGCTTTCCAAGTCTACTAAACATAATCCAAAGTTTGGCATGTGCTGTCTACAAGGCCAAATTGATTTGCCCAGACTGGCAGATACTCTACTAGATTTACTAAATCTGCTCCATGGCTTGCACCCTCTTTCCAATGCATTTAAAGCATCTATTCATCAATATAATGCAGCTTTTGCATTTACATCTCTAGGAGTCAAGATTGATCATGCTATTACCAATGCTCCTGGACCATACAGCTTCAGGATCAATGGAGAGCTTCATCATCTAACAGGTGCTTTGCTTCCAACTAAAGGCAATCATCCAGTATATGCACAACTCTACTTCTATGATCATAATCAGCAATTAGCTTTGTGTCAACAAGGCAATCCTAGATTGGATCCTCAAATAATGGCCTCTTTACAGGATATGCTTCATAGAGTCAATCTCTTTATTGATTTATACAAGCAAGCAAAGCAGATTATGGCAGAAGTTCCAGAGGGCCAGCCACAAAAGCTTTCTGTCAAACTTAGAGCTGATTTTGGAGACCATCGACACTATAATGACCCTAATGATCAAGAAGGAGTTGCTGCTATTATTCCAGGAGATGGTTCTGAAGAACAATCAGATCACAGTGACATAACCTTACATTTGCATGAAGGTCAATTAAAGCAAATCAGCCATTTGCATCCATATTATACTCTATTGCACTATACCATCATTTTTCCAACTGGAGAGCCTGGATTTCACACCCATATTCAATCTCATTTTGGACCTGAAAACCAACAAAGGACTAAAAACGTCAGCAAGACTGCATATTATGCATATAGACTTCAGCAAAGAGCTTTGGAAGCTAATGCTGCATTGCTTTGGAGTGGCAGACTATTACAACAATATGTTGTAGATGCATGGGCTTCAATTGAGCAATCCAAGCTCAACTGGG